>JANCMC010000002.1:973479-985044 GCA_024363005.1 Charaxes varanes
AGAGGATGGTGTGTGAATGCTTATTTTTATAAAATATGCATTATTAATACATTATATTATTAAAATAGAACGTCAGGTACACCAGTGCTAAACGAATTACTCACACATGTATACATTTTACTTTAAGATTGTTCATGGCAACCCTTTGCATATTCATTGTCAAGTATAACAATGTCGTTGCACAGATAATTAAACTTTTGTATACAGCTTCAAAAAAGGAGGAGGAATTTCGACCAATCTGCGAGATCTGGTACAAAAGAGATCACAACAATATTATAAAGAAAACAAGTCATAAGATTCAAAAGACTGCGGTCAAAGAACTAGAAAGAGTTATCGTGGAGTTACATAAACATTCTTCAGCATAATTAAATTGATAATTAAGAACTCAAGTATTTTAATCGATGTCACAACGGGTACATTCGCGGATTAATTTCGTGTGATCTTCTTCTTCTTCTTCATAATTCGATATCCGGTCCCAAACCCTCATAGCAACTAAGGATAGTATAAAGTAAGGTTTACGATTATTGGCGGATTTTTGGCAACACACTTATGGCCCATGAAGTTCAAAAGTTCAAAGAACGTGATGGCGACCAGTTTAATGAAGTGCTGGGGCTGGCGCCAGTAGATGGAATCGTTGCGAAAGTATCGCCGTGTAAGGAAACTGATTTACATATTTTGAAAAATACAAACTCGTACTGTTAAGACCACATACTACTTATACTACTTTTCTATCGGTGCTAACAAAACTATGAAGTTTAGTATTCGGCTATTTAGACTTTTGACCATTGCGACTATAGAGCATATAGTACACCCGGGGAGATTTTTGATTAGAAATTCATATTATTTGAATAAATAATTCAAAATTTATAATAATTTAATACAATATTTGCTTGCTTATTACAATAAGCAGCAGCACCGAACGCCAATGAGGAAACAATCGATCGTTTTAATAGGTCGACCGTGCTCAGCTAATCCGACCGAGGGTTCAAATCAAATCTGTTTAGGCAATAATAAGTTCTATTTATATTAGGTTTAAGTGCTTTTTACTCTTTCATCTGCGAGCGTTTTAGGACCTTACGAAAGCGCGAATACGGTGTCATATTCAGGTGGGAAAGCATAGCCTACCGTCGCGGTCTATTCAGTCATATTGCGTTTCACGGGGGCATTGGAAAGTATTAACTTTTAATTTCAATGTTTCATTCTAAAACCATGACCACTAACTTGATTAAGGACATTTATTTTAATTTACTTATCAGCATCATCAGTTTTACCACTATCATTGTCTTAATAATCTATATCGATATCAATCTCATTCGCCACTGAGGTTCCATTTTTGAAGTAGAGAGTAGAAAGTGCAGGCACAGTGTAATAGAAGTTTTTCTTTAGTAAGCGTCTGTAGACTTAAGTAGGATCGCAAGCACGCTTGCCACCTTACTAACATAAAAAAGTCGGTATCAATTGTCTACGTTGATTATTTATTGGACGTGTTCTAAGACAATATGAATAAAACACATAACCCATTAAAACCAGAAGGCCCTTTTAACTAGATAAGGTTTCGTCACATTCATTAGTGGAATGTCCCGGGTTAAAATAAACTTGGACCCGAACGATAATCGTTAACACGTCAAAACATGTCATATTTAAAACCAACGGTCGTATTCTCGCATGAAAACGAAATTAATAATTATGTTAATTGTAAATGTATTTTTATCATCTTTATTAATATATGGCAGTTTATCTCGTGAAGTTAATAAAACACGATCTTTATACGTGTACTAGTCAAGTCAGGATGATTAAAATTATAATTAATAATATTTACAACTGTGCATGCATATATTATTGAATAACTGTTTACAGCAATTAGCACAATTTATATTGATGCAGCGTTTGTAACAGATTTTGCTTTGTTAATGATATCAATAAAGAATTCTTAACCTACTTCAAGAATTTGACTACTTCTTAAATCGTCTCCTTTTTCGTTTTTTTTTTTTTAAGAATAACAACTTTCACTGCGAACATCGTTTTATTTCTATTCCTTTTATTGCCATCATTTCAAATGCTTGTTGTATTATTTTTTAGATACATTTGGCAACGAAATGGTTATTTTCGATAAGTTTGTTAGCAAGTGAACTTCATTTGGAGAAAACATTATTACCTTGAGTAAATTCACGATTCTTAAAGCAATTTTATTCTCCATTTATTTACCGTCCGTAAGGTGCCCTCACCTTTAGAATTTTCCAACTCTTTTATATTTGATATTATGGATGTCTTTTTTTCGCTGATAGTACATTCTGAAAACTCATTAGGAAAATTATTTTGAGCAAAATCAGATAACAACTTTTGATGTTATTTCACAAATACCTTTATCGCGTATCTATTACGGAAACATTCTATAAAAGCGTATCTTGACACGCTCTTGGCTATTTTTTATTAATTGCTGTCTTCCTCTAATCCCGCAAACCTACACGTGGGTTGCAAATTAGGCATGCTTGGGTTCTTCTTATTGCAACGCGATGAACCTGGTATCCGAATAACGAATTCATGGAATGCTAAGAAATCTTCGCACCATTTTAGCAGAGTTCTACTTAATCCTACGTACTAATTCTCGTTTTCCTAATACGGTATTGAGTTCAATTATCATCTTACAATTTGGAGGTCACCAGTTTTGGTTGTGAGCTTATCTCAGCCGGGTGACCGCACGCATTGTACGAGCGACCACATATCGGCCTCAGCCCAAACTATTTGGAGCAAGTGTATCGGAAATTTTCACGGTACTTGAACGCCGATAATGCTATCTATATCTCTGGTACGGTTTCTGGGTCAGCTGAAATTGACACTTTTGAACAATCAAAGAATTTCAAAGGGATTATTTGAAAATCGATATTTTATTGATAATCCGTATCTGTACTAATACACGAAAGAGTATTTTTAATGTACAAAACAGTTCCTTGATGTCCCTTCATATTAGATTTGGTGGTTATAACAATATATATTTATTAATATGGGTAGGTAGGTGCATTAAGTCTCTCTTATTTTTTTATTGGCACCATGACAATTTCAGTATGGTATTCTTTATATTATACCTTCAAAAAAAAGCTCATCGCACATCAAATGGCCACTTATCTGGCTAGGCTGAGTACCGACGCCCACGGACGACTACATTATTAGACTCGCACATGCGTTGCCGGACTTTGAGGAATGAGTAGGGCTTGAAGGTCTTTAAGTGGTATCTGCTACTCAAAGTTACCACCCCGTTAACAAATGTTATACAAAAATTTTCATTAAAATCAATAAAAACATTTAGGCAGAGTTCAGTGACATACAAACGCTCGCAGAGGTGTTGCTGGCCTTGGAAAAATATAAATGCATTTATCTTGAAGTTTCTAATGAGTCAAATATTTGGAACAAATCCATAATGAAACGAGGTAGTATTTCAGTCTGTTGGACAGTTAATTAGTACAATTCGTCGCACATCAAATAGCCACTTATCGCTGGACTACCTTATTTGCTGGATTATACCGCACATACGCCTCTGATAACACACCCGGAATAATGTTTGAAAAGATATCAGACACAACGTTACTATGCTTAAGAAATATTAGATAAAAATCTTAAAAGAAAATGGAGAATAACGTTGATATTTTACGTAATTATTTATAGTTTAAAAATGTACCAACACTTTGAGCTATGACGGGCATTAGAAAAATTTAGTACATATTTTTAAACAGAATATTAGAGATATTTTGAATTATTCAAAATGTTTTCATTGCCATTCAAGTTAAGCTTTTTTTTCAAGGTTGTGTTAAAGAAGCTAATTTGGCTGGCCCATTGGTGAAGTTGGCAGTGCCCTTCCCTTTCGCTCCGGTGCTTGTAGATTCGATTCCCGTCTCGAGTCAGGGTACATACAATAGATATGTATTTAATATATTTAAAAAAATATTGTTTTATCAGTCACCTATGACACAGGTATTAAGTTACCTACCTTAGTAACAGACAATCTTGTGTTTACTTTATAATCCTATGTACATACATATGTATGTAATGAGAAGTGACCAAAGCCATTAGAGGTTTGAATCGAATGTTTTATCAATTTGAGTCTATCGCTCTTCCATTAAGCTTCAATTAATCAATTTTTTTTTTAATTAGTCTGTAATGTCCCACTGCTGGGCAAAAGCCTCCCTACTCTTAGACCACTATCTTCTGTCCATATAATTGATATTATACTATTTTAGTGTATTAGTGGCGAGATGCAGCCGGCTGGGAATGGAAATCATTCAATATCCTCATGGTTATGACCACAGCATAAAGTTTTGTTTAATTTTCTTATATAATGGAAAACGAATAAAAGATATAAATATACACATCGTTACGAAACCTGTTAGTTCGCTTATTTACGTAGAAAGTAAAAAATAACACGTGAAATTGATAGTGCACGACATGCACTTAGTACTTCTAGATTTTCGCACCTTCGGAGACATTACTGTGCATTACGTATTAAGAAATAACTCGCAACTTTGTACATCAATATCTAAGTCATAAAATTACATATTCGACCTTTGTGGGAGTTGAGTGAGTTACTAAAATCGTTTTTAGAAATTAGCCTCTATGGTATCATACATAGAAACTAAACTTGTGCAAATTAGTTATATCTTCTATTATGTATTTTCTTGGCTATAATTGGCTAGTTCTTAGACGATAGGTTCGCAGGCCTTTAACAATCGATTTGTGGTAAACATAGAGATCATAGGGTGCTAAATAGTCCATCACGTAATGTATGACAAGCCGTTAGAAGGTTTTACTGACATTTGGACTCTACCGTCGTACCTTAGTTAATGTTAAAATAATTATTTTGCCAATTAAAATCCTTATTATATACTATGTGATCTCTTTCTTATAATTGAATATGTATGTACCTAAGTTGAAGTCCACCATTAATTATATTAATTATTTTCATTATATTAATGCTTTAAGAGAAGGTCGCGGCCTAATCACTGGTCGGCATTTGAGTCGATCGCTAGATTAAGTAGTTCTTGTTGCGACGTGGTGATAGATGGGTGACCCATTCTGACACTTTTTTAACACTTGATATCTGACCTCCTCCGGGTTTCAGAAGGCACGTAAAATAGTGGGACCCGATTAAAGTCACTGACTTATATTAGTCGTGAGTTTGCAGGTACCTATCGTGGGGATTCTGAGAGAGATGTCAGACGGCAATAGGGCATCTTAACTCATCCCACAGCCACATCCTCAACAATCTAAGCGGACCTTGTCCTACTAGACCGAAATAACGCCAGGAAGAAGAAGAAGATTAATGTTTTTTTTTAAATATAATTGAAACATTATGGATTTAAACATAGTATTTAGATAATTAAGAACCCTGTCGAAAATCTAAGCCATTCAGGAACTCACTTTATTAAATTGAGGGCAAACGTTTAGGACTTTTACAAAGACTTATGTTTATATAAAAATTATAAATGTTAATGGAATGACAGAATCATGACAAAAAAGAACTTGCAATAACCAAGAAACTTCCATAGACAAGTATTACACAAATTCACGTACAAAAGAACGTGTAAACAAGTCGCAAATTTTCTACTGTTATTTATTCGTCCCTCACACTACTGACCTACATGAAAACACATATTTGTCTAGCGAATAGGTAAAAATACCACGCACAAACAAACACCTCCATAAGGTTACCTATATATACAAATAAATGAAACAAATGTGTCTGTATGTAGCGTTGAAACCACATATTTTTCGTTTAATATTTTTTTATACCGTTTAAATTAATAATCTAATACCGTTTAAATATCTATTAGATAAAGCTGAAGAGTATGTTATTTCGTTTGCTTGAACGCGCTAATATCAGGAACCACTGGTCTGATTTGTAAAATTCTTTCAGTGTTAGATGGCCCATTTATCGAGGAAGACTATAGGCTATATATCATCACGCTAAAATTGTCTATTTCTTACCTAATTTTACGCGGACGAAGTCGCGAGTATTGCTAGTATATAATAATAGAAAACAAAATTTAAAAAATAGATACAGCAGTGTTTTCCATGTTAAGATACTTTTTCACTTGCATTTAGAGTGTAAAAAGTTGTAAATTTTCTCGAGTAAGCGAACGTTGTCTTTGAATAATAAAAAGTTTTCAACCTAACCTTTACAATTATAAGTGGCCAAGAGCGTGTCGACACGCGCTTATATAGAGGGGTCTCGTATCAGATAAGCGATAAAGATATTTGTTACATAGCTTCATAATTACTACGATTTCACTCAAAAATAAGTTTTCCTAATAACTTATTAGCGTATCCTATCAACATGAAAAATTTCAAGTCTCTTCCTCTATTGGATTGGAAAATCTGAGAGATCGCCTTATGGGCGTTCAGCCGGACAGTCAGTCCGTCTGTATGATCGACAACGATCGGAAGGATAGAACGAATTTATGAGGGATCCTTGTAGGACTACGGAACCCTAAAAACATTGTATCCATCGCGGTCGAAGTAACGGGTTATAGATATTCGCCGAATAAAATTGTTTATCTCAAATGTTGGCGCCATTTTGATGCGAACAACAGGAATTCGATCCTTTGAACACATTGGCAGGTTTTGTAAGACGAAACCCTCTTTTACATATGCATTAAATGTAATACGAGATTTTCGTTACAAGTCTTTTTCCTGCTCCAAAACAAATTGTTTACTTTATTTATTACATACAATCTTTTACTTTTATATACATAAAATTGTTAGCGGACCCGGCAGACGTTTCCGGACTAAATTTAAAAAGATAAAATGAAAAAATAGTAGTAATTTTAAGTCGAACTTTTTATTAACAAAATATATTTATACTGTCAATCTAGAAACCCTGGCACGAACATTCCGAACAGTTCGAAGTCGAAGAGTCGACTGTATTTAGGATGAAAATGGTCGTGCTAGGCCCACCCACAAGAGGCAAGACTTTATCGTGGCACGCTTTTAATGAACGCTAATGCAATCGGCGTTGACACTAAGGGGGGCCCGCTGTAGATCAGAACATTTTCAAAGTCGTCTTTTCGACTCAAACGGTTCAAAATGTTGGTGCTAGGACTTTTGTTTGAACTATCTATGTACATAGAAATAAAATTTTAGTGTCTGCATGAAACCCCGAAATGAATATATGTAATTCTTTCACTAGATGCGTGTGACTATACATTGTACACACGATACCTATGACGAAAATATACATTAAAACATTTTTATCTGTATGTCTGTTTGTTCCTGGTAATCCCTGAAGCGGCTGGACTGATTTTGACCGTATTTTCACGTAGGTAGCTTATATTTTATTTTAGTAAAGAAATAAAAGTCTAAGTCCTTTTAGAAAAATAATTAAGGTTCCGCACAAAAAAGCCTTCAAATTTGAACACATTTACTAAACTGAATACTGAATTTACATGGGCGAAGTCGCGGGTACCAGTTACAGCTAGATACTAATATATATATATATATATACAAATATGTTATAATCATTTTAATAGCACCAAGTCAGAATAGGTTAGTCAACGTGAAAATATTCAAGGTATGTTTTTAAACGTCATGAAATTATTTCGTCATATACATTACATTTATCTGCTGTGAATTCACGTGTAACCGATTTGAACACGTACGGTACAATACCACAGTGTTATTTGCAATGTTTTTACTAGTTTTCATTATTATGTTTTTTTGTGACAAGGGGCAAAGGATCATACAGCAGGCAGCTAAATGCCCACTGACGCCCATGGACATCTGCACGAGCAGGAGGCAAGCAGATGCGTTGCCAGCCTTTACTGACGTGTTTAGGCCACCGTTAACTCTCACACACCAAACGTGATGCGACAACAATACCATCACTTGCCGTGACATCATTGCACCTATTTCACGCCGATCTTATGTAAAAAAGAGGTACTGGTACCCGGACGCGCCATCCCAATTCGGCTACCTCTAATTAGAAAGACAGGAGTAAGGGAAAGGGGTGGAATAAAAGGATATAAAGGTAGATGGGAGTAGAGAAAGCATATGGATACCACTGTCACGGACGGTATAGGGGGAGTGACAATAGCAACTGGAATGCTTCGGGGTCGCGTACACGTAGTGGAACTGGCCAGTTATCGAACAGATAAATAAAGATCCACCCCCTGGGTAAAAATAAGTGCGTAAAAACTCAAAAGTTCCATTATGACTAGAAATCGACTTGTTATCAAAATTCGGCCACACATCATTACATTTGCATACTATGTATATGCTTATAGAGAGCTATACACTAAATATCAATTCTTTGTATAACGACATTGTAATATTTAACAATTAATATATTTATTGTATATTTTACGTACATTGACGTGCGTGCGCATAGTATAAAAAAGTTTTAGCATTTGCACACTCTCCTTTATATAAAATATAATAGAAATTTGAATACTTTATAATTTCTAATTAAGTAATCCAATAAAGCAACTAGTTAGCGGGACGCCTTAAGTAAATTTCTTTATCAAACAGTGTAGAATATATAAGTAGAGACACATAAGTATGCATAATCTCAGCAAATGATAGGTGCCCGCTAAAGTGCACATATTATGTTTACTAACCATGTATTACCGTAATACTGTTTGCGCTAACTCAGCTATATACTACGTTCACTATGTCATGGGGGACATAGGGGTTTTAACAAACTCAAAAGATCTTGCTTAACTAACTTAAGAGTTCTTTTGACGTGATCAAATCTTATAACTCAATGAATGCCGGCTGCACGCACGAAAAAGTGTAACTCATTGTCACGTTCTGCCTCAGCCGAGCGTGCAAGCGACAGCGCGGAACAAGCGATAGATTGGCACGATTGGCATAAGTTATTCGGCGTTATCACGTAAAATTATCTGACTTTATAAACAACCAATTTTTTTCCTTACTTACCTAAGTATTATATGGATCTTGCTAATGAACTCTATTTCATATAAGATTTATTCTAACCTCAAAAGGAATATTAAACATTGATATGTATACTCCTAATCGCGTTTTAAACCGCTTAAAAGTAGGCTTTACCGGCAGGTAATCATTGAAGCCCAAGTAGAACTAACTGCATGGCATAATAGAGAAAATACAATATACTCGTCCACCTGAGCTAATTGCAAGGAATGCAATTGCTTTCACTCGTGCAACCTTTTTTATATTCAAAACTAATTTCCATATATAAAATCGAAAATGTCCTTTGTCATCCTACTACTTCTAAACTGCTCGACCGATTTGGATAGAATTTTGTGTGTATATTCCTAGTGATTAGCGTAGATCGTCGGATCGTCGATTAGGGAAATTAGACACGGTAGGTGACGCCGTTGTCGGTATGTAACGTAAATTGGGTATATTTCTCGCTATAACTCAAAAACAGCTGGAACTATTTGGCACTTGTTTGTTTTATTTCTTTCCGGGAAGTTTTAAGAGAAAAGCAAGAAAGGAAATTTTAAAGAATATTTAAAAGATGCTGAATTCTCGCAATTTCAGAATACTTTCAGCAGAAGGCGTTTGTTCTAGACCTTTCTAGACGTCGAACCGTGTACGGTGCAAGACAAGGTATGCCGGGTCCGCTACTTTTAATATATTTAGTAAAGTAGCAAAGTCTTAACACTCGAATATGAACATATTGCACGCAGTTTTCAGTTCGGCTTATTTTTCAGTTTTGAATTTTAAATAGTCGTAACAAAAAGAATACTCGCATAAATTTGCAAAAAAAATGCTGCTCGGAAAAATTGTTTTCAAAAATCATCCCAAATAATTCACATGCTTAAAAATTCGTGATAACTTATATTATATAATTGCATTAGAACTTATTCTAAACTTCTTTATATAAATTAAATAAAAATATTAAAAAAATAAGATATTAAATTAAAAAGTACATTTAAAACAGTCGCACTATAATCGTCCGAACGTACTTTAGACACGGATGCTGAAGCAGTCGACATTTTCCTATTAGCCTGGCTAATGTGAATAAGATGATGGTAGCAATTGAAATTATAATCCTTTTACACCGGTTTAACTCACCTTTTTCACTTGTTACGTAAATTGTTTTATTAAGATCATGCAAGAAGTTATTCACGCTATAGAGTGTGCCCGAGGTGCCGCCCCTTCTTACTAGCACTTGATTGGTATGAGCAAAGAAAAGTATTACGAATAGTGTCCCATATTTAGCGCCCTTATAGCTTGATAAGAAAAGAGCATATTCATTTCTTTAAGTCTAGTATAGATGTTGCAGTCTAAATATGCACGCGAGCGTCTAATAATGCACTAATTAATTGTAACGCTGGCTCGTATATGTGCAACGTTTTTATTGTTAACTCAAAATCAACCACGCACTGACGAGCTTGCGTATTTTTCGTTTACGTGCTATTTTGCATATAAAGGTGAAAACTTTCGAGGGACGTGCAATTTTAGACTGTACGCACTATAACACATCTGCAATGCATGGTTTTTGTAGTGCAATAGTCTATAGTGACGTTACCTTGTTAGTTACATAAAGAAACCGTTCACCCGTTTGTCCTTTGTTATTTATAACAAAAAAACTTTAACAAAACAATAAATCGTTATTTAACAATAAATTTTCCGAATATGTAGTATTTGAGAAATTGAATGACAAATTTACAAAGAAATAGAAGGAAAATTGTGATAAAACCGAGAACAGTTTTTCGTTGAAATTCGGTTACCACAACAGTGTTTATATGCTATCTGTCAACACAATCTGTCGATTTTTGATATCCTAAATAACAGACCTAAATAGAGGTAGAAAGTGCTCCACGTTATCAGCTATCGAAGCATTGATATCGTATCTAAAATGAACATGCGTGAACACTGCATTTTGACAGTACACAAATCTCTGTTGCTAAGACAAATTCTATCTAAAATCTATCTATCTAAAAAAATCCCTGTATTCTAGTTCAATAAGATTGACTATCTTGGTACACAGAACTAACCTTACCTAATAATTTAGTGTTGTGCAATAGACAAAAAAATGAGTATACAAGATCAATGAATTCATTAAGAGCTGAACGAATAAGCTCATAATGTAATATTATTTATCAAATAGAATATTCTGAATTAGAAAAATAAGAGAATTAAAAAAAATTATAGCATTAATGTATATTTTAGTTTACAATGATAAATTTTCCAAATTTTTATTCTAAATTAATGTTATTCTGCGGTTAAATAAATATTGAAACAGTGTTTAAATGAAAAATATTAGGTATGTATTACCAAAGATAGTCCTAGATAATCCTAAATGGAGAGATCTGTAGGAAGACTTTGCCCAACAGTGGGACAAGGTAGAAAAATACTGACGTCATAGATTTAGTGACGCGAAAAAGACAATAAACTACGACTCCAAAGTGGTAAAAGCTTACGTGAATAAAATTTACATAGATTTGTTGATGGGTGTTGCTAATTGATTTTTTATGCCAACCAACCGGCAGATAAGCGGGGACCCACTAGAAAGTTACTTTGCCCACTCCCACATTTTTCTCACTGTTGTAAATCATTCAATTAGTATAATCAAATTATATAAGAATT
>JANCMC010000002.1:1039150-1059618 GCA_024363005.1 Charaxes varanes
AGTTAAATTATTGTTTTTTAGTTTTTTTTTCCACAGCAACGTCCTCTAATAATGTTATATTGTAAATAAAGTAATATTTTCCACATATGAAAAATTCCAAACACATGGTTCATATTAGTTTGACAACAGACGCCCATGGACTCCTGTGCTACGAGAAGGCTCGCGATACATTGTCGACTTTGGAGAACCGAGCATGTTCATTTCAAGACGATCCTTAAGTAAATTTGTAATATAATAAAATTGGAATGTCTGTCTAACCAAGCATGATTGGTCAAAGCATAACTCGCAGCGGGTAGCTCTCACCGATGGCGCCTCGGTCGCCAGGTGTCGTGAGCGCAGCATATTATCATCACATGGCTTTACACAGTTTTTTGTTGCCACCATTATGAAGAGAACGTGACTAAACTTTTTGAAGCGCGGCAGACGGCTCAATATGCATGAATAATAAATCGATTTATTTGAGGACATAAGGAGATTACTTGTTCTTCATTTTGAGATTGAGAAAGTACATTTACATTACAAAAACGACAAATACCCTTTAAAACCTTATAGCTTAACGGTAGAAGATATGGACTGAAATTTGCAAGCCGAATACCCGGTTCAACCGCTGAGCTTTTAAGCTTAGTTTTTTTTTTAATATTACAAGGAGCAAACGAGCAGACGGTAAGTGACTACCGACACTCATTGACATTTACGCCACAAAAAGGTTCGTATCTACGTTTTTTCCGGCTTCTGGCGTTTAAATAGGAATTTTGGCCATCGGGAACTCTCACACAACGAACGAAACTTTAGTTGGATGGGTAAACGGAATATGACGCATATCTTAAAGTATGCTTTAAGATAAATGGTTGTTAAATAGCATAAAAATTAACTTTAATACTATATTAAGTTTATCCGGGCGTGCCTCCCTTCATATACCACCAATTACCGTATAATCCAGCTTTATCGGTTAGCGTTCGGAAGAAATACAACTAGTTAGGTACCACCCACGTCTGTCCGTGTTCCGGTCCTTCTTATACGTCCCTTTTGGTTTTGTGTACTCCGACAAGTGCTTGTTGCTGTCCAAAAACGCCATAATGACCCTTAAAATGGAAGAGATACTAGTTTTGTTCAGTCATAAAAGCTTACACGCGCATAAGTCGCGTTTAATTCACACTATGTGTAGTGGTTAGCTTGGCCCTGTGAAACATTACAATATGTAATGATGGCGCGGTAATGCACTATTTGGTGTGGTTAAAGACAGTCGCCGCTGCGGACATGTTAATTCAATTATCGGTGAAGACTTCCTCGTTATTTTTGAAAATGGCCGAACCTGTATCGGCATTCCTCTCATTTTGTTAACCTCGGCCACGCTTAACGATAAAATATTAACTTTTTTTAAAGAAGGGGGGTCAAGAGAGAGGAGGATTCATAATTATAAGTGACTACGGACGTACATATGCAACTGCCATCCCAGACTACCGTCCTGTCTTCCGAATCAATACATTGCAAATCAATACATTGCAGATTTCAATCTGCCAGTCTACCATTAATCTATCAAGACTTCACAGTTTTATATTCATCTACTTTCCATCCTTGCCGATTTCAGCTATTTAAAATCTCAGGCCGTAAAAGAATACAGAAATGAAATTTCTCCAGCAGTTCCACTTGATTGTAGCGAAACGTGTCTGGCGGGCTCATTTTTCGCGCCTACGTGATGAGTGTCTGGCTGTTTGTTCCGAGTGTTTGTTCATCCCACGAGCAGCTCGCGACCGGATTATACTTTTGTGCAATTATCACTGAGCAACAATTACTCTGTTACATATGCGGTTACTGTTAAGTACTTGTTGTATACAAGTACTAGAGTTAACTAAGGTTTTATAAAAGTAAGATGGAAAATAACAAGAAGAAGCATACAATTTACAGCCCAATGTTAAGCCACCTTGCAAATGCTATTGGTATTCACTCGCGCGTTTCTAGCCCTATTCTACTCACATACTTTGGCAACACTACTCACTCATGTATTAATATTTTAATCAATTAAAAGCAAAGATTACAAAAATATTAATCAAAACCTCTATACAAAAAGTCACCTCAAGGATCACCCAGTACATACATAGAACTTAAAGCAACAAGGAATCCAGAAACAAGTCCAAACAATGCACAGGTGTACTCGAGAAGCGTCGGTGGCTGGCCGAAACGCCGCCCTGTGTTTTAGGAGACGAGAGCAAACAGGCCGAAGATGGACAAACAAACGCAAATGACCGAAATGTGAACGTCATGTTTGGTATTCCCATAAGGCGGCGTTAGCGCGTCATTAGACGTAATGATGGTGATTGCAGGTGGGGTGCTGATAACCAGGTGATCCTTCTGTGTGGTCTGGACTTATTGAGGAAGTCCTTTGTAAATAAAACGAAACACGTGCCGCATGCATTAAACGTAAAAAGGTAGTCCATATAGGTCAAGAGATAGAATTCATATCTACTAATAGTTTAGCATTTGGCCAATAAAAAATCACAAACCATTTGTTATGTTTTTTTTAAGACTAGCGAAAATCGCATAGTGAGCCCTATGACTCTAAATATTCCTTCAAGTGTTTTCCTCACATCTCTCGGTGGTCCCGCAACAATAGATATGCGCGCCATTTAATCTGCGGTCACAAATGGCGCCAATAATATTTCGTGGTGTAATTGGATGGCACGTGCACCCAACGAGCCGCACTGATTGAACCACCCACGCGGGGACCTGTCATCTGCACGGCCTCAGCATATCGTATCAGTGACATCTTTAATGCTGGGGTCATCATTATCTGGTGCTATATTTAATTTGCACTATACTACTATTGTATAATTGTACAGCACACAGCTGCAGAAAAGTATGGGCTAAAAAATGGCATTTTTTTGATAATTTCTGTTCCTGTTTAAAATGTTATTTTAAATTAGACAGCTCTTTGGTGTGGTAGGAAATGGAAATGTTGGCAAAACACGAGTGACTACCACAATATTATTATATTGCAAGCTAACCCTCTCGCTATATAATTAGCCACAAAATTTACATGACAAAAACTTAACGCCGCCCAAATTAGTAACAGAAAACGTCAATCACATAAATTATAATAAAACTTTTAGAATTATTTAATAAGTAGTTGAACACCAAGTTACGAGCACATCAATGGTGAAAAAATGTCTAAAATTGTAAAACTATTGCAACAATTTAAGACGATGGTTTTAAAATATACGTTACGAAAGACTTGAAAAATAAATTGTTATTTATTCATATAAAGTTTTGCAATTGGGTATTAATTGAGCAATATTTTTAGCGAATTTGGTAGACGAATTATAGCACCAATCATCGGTGTATCGACGACCAAATTGGCAATCAATTCGCGCTAATTAATCAGACGATCCAGCGGTTAGCACGGAACGGAACGGAATCCTTTCATTTCCATTTCGAATTCGAGAAATTTGATGTGTGACTGATGTGGATGTGATTAAATTATTCCACATACGACATATAGTGTTGTGCAGCCAAGTAATCGACAGAAATTAATACTGAACAATATATTAAAATGAATAAATAAATATATTATCGGATAACACAAGCATACCTATATACATATTCCTATATTATATAGACAAGAAAGGAACAGAGAGGGTAGATGGAAATCTGATTTTTAGTGAACACACGTGAACAAATGTATTACCGAAGTCTCGTAAATATCTTGAGTAATATGTAGTCATGGGTTATTTGGGTAATACTACGTTCTTTCCTTAAAGGTCTCTAGCTGTATAAGTTCCAGTACATTGGAGATGTCAACTGATTCTCAAGCAATGTCGTGCGAGACAGAAATTTTTAAATAGCGTGGTTCAAAATTGTGATAATGCCTAATGACCTTAATTGGTATTAATTCTACTCGGGACTTTACTGGTGTCTTAGATGGTGAAATATGCCTTTACCCTCATTAATTGACAAGCCTTATAATCGTATATTCATTACAAAAAGCTATCTCTAATTAAAACTGCAAAATAAGACTAAACATCGGATCCATTCGTATAAATTGACTCATATGTACATTAACCCACATTAAATTTATTAGCACACAAGTTGGACTTGGCCATCACCCCTCTCGGAAATAGACAGTGACATCATGCTGAAATTAAAAAATTGAATCCTTCTTATTAACCAATACCGGCGATGGGTACTTGATGATTTTTGATGCAATCATCGACTTCAGTATTGGTATTTAGTAACTGTAATAATCTCGCAAATCATTAAAGGAAAAGATTTCTATTAGAATTCGACCGTGGTTAGTAATCACCCTATCGTCCAAATTAAAGTGTCAATGTCTAAACTATCTTTTATAAATTGTTAATCTCGAAATACAAGAAACAACAATAATGGCAACACAAACTTTTAAAAAAATTCAAATAAAATCAGCTACAGGATCGCTGGCTCGAATAGATTTGGTCCAAACTTACTCACACTTCATTTACTTTCTTGCTAATTAAGGGTTTGATACACCCCGATGAATATCCATCCACTACCACTCAAAAGCTTGTAACGAGGGAACTCGAATTGCTTTACAAATTTTGAGTCCTTTAGAATTACTATAGTTTTTATATATACAGTTTCTATGGCATAAAATTCTCATGCGTACAGATGTGGGTGCTGGCAGGAACACCATATTGGACGCTCCATTCTTTGGGAAACAGTACAAATAACCACATAGAACGCGTCCCTTGTTACAAGCCAAGTGGGAATACTTTTAAGCATTTTACGATCGTGTAACGTTATATCATTACATGCTGATAAACGATCATCAGTACATACGTCGGGACTTTCGCCGTTGACCTAATAGCCGGGGCGCACGATATCGGCCGTGCGTACCCGGCGACCAGTGTTCCCAGGCCTGTCGTGCCGTTTTATGACTTTTTTATTTGGTTTGATGACCGGAGAAATGCAACACCGCCGTCCTATTCAGATTTCCACGCCGATATATGACAGTGGCGTAATAAACTAGTTAAATTGTTACTTTAGGAATCAAAAACCCCGCATGATAACATTTTAAGCGAAATTCTGATGATGAATGAAAGAATCCATTTTTGAAGCATAACTTAAATATAATATAGCTAAGATTTCTATTTAAGTCAATAATAAGGATTTATATTATAATTTATCAAAGCCTTGGGAGGATGTATTGTATTTACATGTAATAGATTTAACTTAACTGGGTACCCGGATACTTTTGCTTTCAAGATGCACTTTCACATACTTGAAGTAAGATACTTATGAAATTATATTACACCTAAATATTAGTCTCATCATTTATTCACAAACAAATGACGAAAACATAAACAAACAAGCATTAATAATTATAAGTTTCTAATATTTAAAAGTAGGTTAAACTACAAGCCAATACAAAATATGTTAACGTCTACGATACACAAGATACAATAAAATTAAATTAACAACATATAAATAGAAACGTCAATAAAACCGCCCAGTGCGTTACTAACTCAGCTTTAAACAAGTCCAAAACAAATAAAAACCGAGTGGACAATAAGAAATGAGCAAGTTTTATAACTTTATAAGATGTGGTCGTGTGCGTGCATAATGGGACAGTCAGATCAATGTCGTTGTATCAATTGTGGCTCGGCCGTTAGAGAGGTGATATCGTAAAATACATTGCAAAAGAAAATATTGTTGTCGTGCATCAAAGGCATATTTAGCTGATTGACAGTGTCTGGCCTGACGCCTGTGCGATCGCTTAAGCTGATGAAAGTCAAAACACTCGTAAAAATATTTACTGTGATTGTATATTGCGGCGGAGAGAACATTTCTTTATTTTATATAGACTTTTGGCATGTCTTGCGTTATTTGACGTTGTAAGCAAAGTGGTCTTCTTTAATTAAAACGATGTTGAGGATTGCACTTAGTACTGACAGATAAAAATGACAATATATTTATGATACATTGTGTTTTTTTCTTTCGGACAAAATTTGAAACACGATATACATATATTCGAAAACACCTGGAAATATAGAACTTATCAAGTTTAGTGTATCTTGTGGCATAGTCATGCACTATCGTCTTTACTACACAGAACTATAATAATAATAATACTTGTATAAAACTTTACAGAATATTTTAAAAATGCACGCCCAAATTTTAAATTACGAGGATATAGATATTAGAAATTCCAAAATCTCAAAATACGGTATTGAATTCACTAAAGACAAATCGAAGAGTCTAAAAATAAAGAACAATCAAAAAGTGATGAGAAACCTAATATCGATGGTAAATAATAATAAAAAACACTTGCATAGCTGAGATATATCAAATTACTCCTACCGATTGCCATTACGGTAATATCCCTTTATAATTCAAACTAAACAAAACACCAAAATTTATGATCGGTTCCCGTTGAATAAAGGAGCGGAATCAAAGCGCCACGGATAACCAATGGAGGGCTATTTCTTTGGGGAAAAAATCAAAAGATGCAGAGATAAAGAAACGTCTATTCATAGCGCACAGTATGAGGCACCCGCTTTATCAAATATGAGATTAGCTGGTACGGAGTCGGGACCGTTGCTTTTATAAGGGACAAATATTTTGACACGTCGGTGAGCAAATAGAGAACGGATTGAGTAACGGGATTACGGTCAATCTACTCGTCTTTGAAGACGCGAGCACATTCAAAATGCAGCTGTTGCTTATCTTAAGGGATAAGCTCAAGTGCGTCGAAACACAAATATTAGCACGCTCAAGTAACGTTAGCGTTATCTCAACATCTTACTTAATTGGAGGTAGTTGAATACTGAAATCTAAGCCCTTTAAGCCGTATAATTATCCCACATGCTTCACTTAAAGCTGGGGTGACATCAAAAGATGGTCCGCAATCCCCGTACCTGCATATGTCGGTTAGGTCTATTATGAAAGTGTCGGCATATTTTTGATGACTATTATATTCTTAATTGGGTACTATGTGTCAAATAATTATGCAAAGATTGAATCACGCAGCATCTTTTAAGAACGGAGCATAAGCCATCATGAATTGCATTTATGGAATCATCTTTACGATAAATATAAATTATAATGTACAAAAAAATGACGGTCTCGTACCCCTGAAATAGACAGTTTTTTATTAATTGCTTTTTTCCTCAGTAACTGAATTGTTTTTTCTCTATAACAGAAAAGTAATTTGAAAAGTATATAGAGTACTTCGCTTTTTATATTTCCAGAATAAGCTAATGGCGCATTCCACGTTTCGAACAAGCTTGAAGCAATTAACAAATCTTGCAATCCAAGAATTTTCCATAAAGGACTGCATGTCACGGGGAATCGATGGTATGTCGGCAATATACCGCGTGCGGGGATAGCCCGCAGTCTGACCTGAATAATGAGGGTACATAGCGACGAGCTTTCATTGTACAGGCAATGCCTCCATTATAGGGCAAGAGATTGTGCGAGGAATGTCGACGCGATTCAATAAGGCTTGTTTAGAATTTGGGAATTGTGAAAAAATGACGACGTCATTGATCAAGTGATTTATTAGGGGAGGCTTTGAATGACTTTTAGACTCTCAAAGAGTCTAAGGTGGAGAGAGTGGAATTATATTATTAATGACTAGGTTCTATCACTGACCCCGTTAGACCATTTTTACACTAGTTTATCTCTTAATTTTGATGCGATGGCATATCGGTACATTTTTTCTCGCTTGCATCAGTCAAACCTACATTACCCCTTTAGGCGCTGATAATTTGCATATCTTATAATTTCGAAAAGAACATATTATCTTGCTTGACAACAGTCTATGAAACTACATAATTCCAATTCCAGTATGAAGACAGGATTTATAAAAAATGTAACGATTCATAGGAATAGAAAAATAAAATGAACGGAAGCGGATTGGCGGGCAACAGATAGAGAAAAGTAAATTTAATCATAATATAAATTGGCTAACCATGGAAAGTTGTAACTTTATTACCATCTTGTACGAAGTTTATAAACAACTTTACCTTATCGTAGACTTAAGTAAATGATAGCGCTATCAGAGACTGCAAATGGTAAGCGCAACAAATTAGCACAGACGCAAGAGGCGTAGTTTGTCATTTATTTCTAGTCCAGTAAAGTGGACGCAGTTGGTTCACATATATTTTATATGTTAGATGTTACTTAGCTCACGTTGGACTTTACGATTTTTTTCAATTTTGTGGGAAACCCTAATTATTTCATTAAAATTAAAGAGCCCATATAATTTCTTATAATGTCAGCTATCTGCCAATGAAAATCTAGTCAAGGTCTGTCCCACTATTTTACGGATTTCTCGAGCATATTTTAGCGTAGCGTAGCGTCTAAAAAAATTTTACCGCTTTGAAGAAAAAAGAAAAAGATTAATTGTAAATGAGCTGAAACACGACCCTGTCTCAAACTCTAGGATAGGGTGTCTCTAGACTTTCAAAATTATATAAATAATGATATAAAAGATGCAAATGTTATGCAAAACAAATGAACACTAATCGAAGACACTGTGTTTGTCATCTAACTGTGGCGCGGCCAAGTGAACGCCCAAGCGTTCAGTACAGTTAAGCAAACACATATTGCGCGCACTTGCACGCCAATAATGCATCTCATTGTCGGCCCGCCTTTGCTAATGCAGGTGCAAACACCAGCTAATTCGAGCACAAACCGATCCTATTAACTAGATGCCGATATATTCTCAACGTTTTCACTTGTTTACCTAAAATAAATGAGCTGTTCATCTTTAAAACAGGTACCTACTTGCTTAATAATAAATTAATATACAGGACTATATGACACAAAGATAGACTATATAGGCTGTTCCTATGAACAACTTAATGCTTGAGTTGGGTAACAGTTTTACACAAATATATTTTTTGTAGAAATTTATAAATATACATAATACACCCAGACTCGAGGCGCGTTAATCGAACTACAGGAGGCTGGAAAGTGTGTAATTATAAAAATAGTAAAATGATATCCCGAAAGGGACCTGTCTAAGACAATCTACACCACTGAAATCAGATCAATGATTTTTGCTAAAAGACGAATTTCTTAGCATTCCATGGATTCACCGCGGGTTCCGCGTCCATAGCTTTGCAGAGGAAGGAACCATATCAATGCCTGGAACTTATAACCAAGGTGTAGGCTTGAGGGTCCTCTTTATAGTGGCCATTAACACTCACCTTCACTGTCAGTGTTCCCTCCCCTGCCTAGCCAAATCTGGAGTGATCCTACTAGTGCTGCTTTAGATGTCTTTTCTAATAAACAACTTATGATAGTTCTTGACAAACCCAAGCTCTTTAGTAGGTTGTATAAGGATTTTCCTGATATACCACTCGCCCCTACCTATTTATTTGCGTATTTAACCAAAAGAATTTAATTTTCCTGTTAATCAAAAACTGTTACAAGATACATACATGCAGTCCTGGAGAATAACATGGAGTAGAATTAAGAAATTATTTTTTGCTTCATATTTATAAAATCATATACAAGTAGCGCCATCTAGTAGCAAATAGATGAAGTAATAGCACGAATAACTTCCACATTCTTAATTTAATCATATGGTAATAGATGGCAGTACTACATAATGCAACTTTATAATAAAATCAAATAAACTAAGAGTAAACACTGATTTACACTATAATTAGTGAGACAAATTTCTTGGCATTCACTTTGCGGCTGCCAGGTTTATAGCAGAGCAAAGGAAGGAACCATAGCAGTGCCTGGGACTTGTGACCCAGATGTAAATTTAAGAGGACACTTTCAAGTGGCCACTAACACTCCTCTTCACTGCCATTGTTCCCTCCTCTGCCTAACCAAATCTGGTATGACCTTGCTAGAGTGGCTTCATAATTAATGTGAAAAAGAAGTAAAATACTTATTTTTTAAATGTATTAATACATTTAAAAAATAAGTATTTTACTAACACAACTATGTTAAAGTTATCTGCACACTTTCATCACTATTACGGGTCCAGTATATAGTCAACAGTTTGCTATAAACTTTTATAGCATTTAATTTATTGTTTTAAAGACATCCCATTCTACCAATGAATTGTATATTTTCCTAAATTCTTGTATATACACTAATGTCTCAATCTGGCTGCTAATCTTTAGTGGCATAGAATTAAAGAATAAAATTAACAAACCAAATTAAAGTACAGGAAAGAGAACATATCAAAAAAAAGAATAATAAAGAATCACAAAAACTTTTGACATAATTTAATCAATGAAATATTTTTATTTACCTACAATAACGCATTAATTATAACCATTATTCTAATGAAAAAATCATTATTAAAATTCAAGAGTTTTCAAAAACTTCAGAGTACAAACTAAATGTAAATATTAATTTTTGTATAATCAAATTCTTTTTAAAATTTCATTTATGGCTTTTAAATATTTAATTATTACGTACGCAAACGAGAAAACTTAAGGTAAATGCTAAAAATAAAGTCAATTTATTGCCTTAAAAATAAATTATCGTATGATTCTTACCCTTCTTAAAGGAACCTTGAAACAAATAATCCTGGTTCCCTCTATAACTTTACCGCAAGCTTTATAAGGAATCCATCTGAAACAAAATGAGTGATACATTGTTTTTAGTTGTAAACAAAGCATCCATACTGCATCATCAATTGACATTGTACTTCATCCTTACCTATCAGGTATACTCGGTGCCATTTCAAAATATGGATAAAAGTAGATGTAAGTACATTAAGTCTATAAAAAAATGAAAACAATGCAGAACGCAGTTTAGTTTACAAAAGTAACCTATATAAAATTAAAGTGATGTATACGTCATGTGTCAACGTTATAAAAATATAAAACACAGATGATATCATGATGTGTGTAAATACTACAGATACAGATACAGATGAGAAAAAAAAATTAATACTTTAACGTATATATATTACACATTCAATAATCTCACTTCTACCCAAAAGGACAAACCTAAGATATAAATAATAGCAACCATGTATTTATAGTATAAAGATGATTCAAATTGTAATAGTATTTCTACTTTCTAAGTAGTATATGGATCATAATTCTTTTCTCATATTTATAAATTTTCTCTTTGATACCAATGTTTTTGTTTACAACCATACCATAGGATTAAAATAGATCTTATTGCAAATAATCAAATACAATCGCATGTTTATTAATATGTTGTAAATAAGGTGTGTAAATTATATCGAAAAGAAGATATTTGCTAGAATACAAAAATGTCATGACATTTCTACGCGTTACTATAGAAACAATATGAAAAGGAAAGCAAGTTTAATCGAAACCTATGAAGCTTGTTCGCTAAGTTTTGATAGAAATAAAATAGCATTAACTGGAAGTGAAATAACTGGGAAGATGCATAAAAATTCTATCTGGTACAAATCGCTACTTGACGCTGAAAAAACTTGCTTAAAAGAAGATAAAATAAAAAAAATTCACTATAAGTTTGACGATGGCAAAGAAATGGTAGAAGAATACAATGTCGACACTCAGGTGTTGCTGCGAAGAGCTTGGAAAATGAAGGGTAAGCTTGGCGGAGAGGGTAAATGGTTAGTGGAAATTGGCGATCCAATTCCTGATGCCACTCCTAACCCTGATACTATAGATATGATAGAAAGTAAAGACCAGGTAAGTAAAACTGCACTAAATTACCGTTTCGTAATTGTGTTAACCTTGTGTAAGTCTAGATGGTCACAATCATCTCAAGACTTAGCTCTACAGAATTCAATCAGCAATATAAAGAAAAAAAGGAGGAAAAGAAGACACTTTGTTCTTGTGCACATAAAATAATAGAACATAATATTTAATGTTGAAAAATATTTATCAATTACAGCCAATTTTGTTAAAACGAAACACAAGAGTAAATATAGAATGGAGGATAAGAAATCTACCATATCCAATTGAAACATATTCTATTAAAGCAAATAATGATGACAAAAATATAATTATTAGTACCTCTAATAAAAAGTACTATAAAAAGCTTGATGTTCTTGAATTGGCAAGAATGGGGTTACCAATAGAACAAGAAAACATACAAGCTTCACATAAGTATAATACTCTTATTATAACAGTAAGTATTACAAGAAATACACAGTATGTGTTTTTGTACATCTGCTTTCGCAGTTTCTAATTTTTTTGTGAGCGAGTCATATCCCTTTCCAAAATTCACCATGTTGTATGTCTCCTTCCTAACGTTATTCTGGTCTAGTACTAGGGTCCCCTTAGATTGCAGAGGATGTGCATGTGGGGTGAGTTAAGAAGACCAGTTGACCTCTGATATCATCCTTGGAAGCCACATAATCTCTGCAACCTCACAACTAATATCAGTTAGTGACATTAATCAGGTCCCACTGTTTTAAGTGCACTCTGAAACACAGAGGTCAGATATAAAACAGTGTTAGAATGGGTCACCCATTTATCACCTAGATGCAGCAAGAGCTACTTAATCTAGAAATCAACTCAAATGCTCTCCACTGATTAAGCCACAGCCTCCTCTGTCTCAATCCTGTTGTATATACATATTTAAAATTTGTTTGAGCCTTATTTCCTTCAAGCTATTACTTCATTTCAAGCTGTTACCCATACATTATTCCCTTTACTTACCAAATACTTATTGTGAATGTTTTGTAACCTAAGGACTATCATATATATATTAAATCTCCTATAAGCCTTTTCCCTTCAAGGTAATAACTAAAATTTCACTTCTATTTCAGTATAAGAAACCACAGCAACTATTGAACATGGATAAGGATTGGTATGAAGAACTAAATAAAGTAAAACCTATAAAAGATATTCCAAATGAATGTAAAACACAGTAGGCAATTAAAGTAGTCCAGTTTAAAAATAAACATTTTATTTTGGCAAAGAACCTTTTTTTAATAGTATTAGAATGACCATCTGTTTCATTTTTAAAATCTTGTAACAGATAATTACAAATCTTTGCATCCAACATTAATGAGGAATTCTTCAGCTTTCTTTACAATAGCCAATGTACAATCCTTCACAATTAATCACTGTCATCCATGATAAGAGCTTTTGCCTGCATTTTCAATTCTTCCTCATTCTCATCTTTATCTAACATACCCTTAGCTGCTAAATATTCACTATACTGTTTCGGTATACCCATAAAGGTTTTCACTTTAGCTCTTAATTGTTTCCATGTCTCTTGATAATAATTCTTTTTATCTTTTGCCATAGCTTTGTAGTCATGACCATATTTGTCTAAGAGGTATGTTAAAAATTCAACTTGGCTTTTTGGCAACCTGCAAAATAAAATTAGGTATATATTTTATATGATTATAATATTTATATAAAGTCAAGTCCCATATTATTACTAATATACATCTGCAGTGAACAGCAATATGCTTGTTTTTGATAGATTGAATGCTCTAAAGAAAACAATAAAAATAATTAACTTACCCTGAGACATGTATTAAATAAAAATTGTACTTACATAAACCTTCGCTCTCTAGGTGCTTTGGCTTCTTCTTCCAACTTTTCAGCAACTTTTATCTTACATGGTGGTCGCTTTACTATATCTTCTTGTTCTTCTTCAGATTCATCTATGTTGTTAACTATTTTTTTTGCTATCCGTAATTTTTCTTGTTTAAAATTAGGTATGGATATAACCTTGTTCGGATCATTTGCAAGGCCCATTTCAGAAAGGTTACGCCAAGAAGACTTTTTGTTGTTCCATGCTTCTTTAATAACTTTACTGTAAAATTCACTCATAAGAGAATTTGTTCAGTATTATTAAATTAACAACATTATAATACGTACCATTTAACGTCCCCAGTACTTCGGAGTTTATTGTGCATTCGCTTTCTGTTTAATTTATGAAGATATTTTTTCTTACGATGTTGCTTTTTAATTTTCATTATGTTAACTTTTATTTAATGGAAGCTAGGAAAAACAAGTCTCTCTGCAGCAAAAAAATTTCAATAATCAAAGTTTTTTATTTATTACTATATTAGTTTCCTTGATATACGTCAAAAGCAAAACATCTAATCATAATATTAAACCACGTTTTGCCAGTATGGCCAGATCTAAATAATCAAAATTCAAATGATCTTGATGTCAAAAAATAGTAAAAATTCTTTTATTACTGGCTACATTGAAGGTTAAATAAATAATATAACTTTTTTGTACTAAGATGTACTTCGCCCTAGTCAATAATGACCGACTGTTCCAGATTTCTATTTTAATTTTAATAAAAGATTTGTGCTCTGCTATACAAAATATGAGGACATGATCAAGGTTATGTGTAATTTTAATATAAGAAACTTTATCAGTGTTACCAATTTAGCATATTTTATAACAGATTTGGCAACACGGTGGTACAATAAGAATGGCGATGTATCCAGGACCGTTAAAATATTAATATAAAAAAAAATAAGAATAGCGCTTTGAATCTAAACGCTCAATTATATTGCACAATAATACGGACAGCGCAATGGTTTTGTATTTTGTAGGTTTTTTATAAAATAAGGGGCAAACGGGCAGGCGGTTCACCGAAGTGACTACCGACGCTCATGGACAACTGCAACACCAGAAGGCTAGCAGATGCGTTGCCAGCCTTTGATAAATGAGTATGCTCTTTTCGTGAAGGCCCCTAAGTCGTATCCATTCGTCATATCATTCGGAAATACCGAAGCTGGTAACTCAATTCATAGAGAAATTGTGCGAGGCAAAGCTTCTAGAGAATCGCACGCTTATGGACTTCAGAACATCAAGGTGATAAGGGTGGAATTTCAAATTTTGACGAGATTTTCTGTGGTGAAATTCAGCTGCCGGTATTAGTTCGAACAATCGGAGCACTCCCCATGATACATGCGGTAATAGATGCAGAGTGAACCCACATCTCTCCGCAATGCCAAAGGATCGAGCCGAATGAGTATTATCCCGTGTACATCGTGCGAAACAAAATGTTCCAGCAAGATTTAACATTGTGCATTTTTTTATCACGGTCATGATATTCTTTGCTCTTGACATTCCACAAAGGCGGCAAGTCTCTGTACAACTGAATACATTTAACGATAAAAAAAATATATTTTCTTTTTCTGCCATTTATTGACGCGCATGCTTATTCGTCGCCAAGGCAACCCACAGACTGTAAAATATAGCACAATATTATTGGCATTTTAATTGCAACCCTTGAGCTGTCAAATGTCACTTTCAAGACTCAAGTGCCGGTGTACGTATAGTTTAGTGTAGGAAAAATAACCTATGCAGTCGGAAAAAAATTAAATCAATCAACATGCATAAAACTGGTGCCACACGATATCAAAAATTCTTGAAAGCTGAAAAGGCTAAAACTAAATTGAAAGGAAAAAAAGATAAAGAACTACCCAAAGGCACAAATGTTACAAGAACTAATTTCAAAATAAAAAAAATTGTGATTAAAGAACAACTAAAGAAGCACAAGCAGTCTGAAGCCTTATCATCCAGGAAACTTAACATTAAGGAGCTTTTGTCACGGCTTAATCATTTTAATACGAATTCTCGTGTTGATGCCCTCGATGGATTAAGAGAACTTATAACTTCAAACCCTCATGTATTGGAACAGAATTTAGGGCAGCTTATTCACGGTGTCACTACTTTGATTTTAAACATCGAGAAAGTGGTATGAAAGTTTTTTGTCAAGTTGTAAAAAAAATTTGCTTGAAGAACCTATTGGAATTCTTAACCGCTTAGTGAAATTTTTAAAATTTTCATTTTCAAATATTTTTTTAATAATCTGTAACTCTCCTTAAATATTTATTATTTAAATATTCATGACTGCTAAATATAAATTTGTTTATTATAAAAATATAAGTTCATCAATTAATCCCAAAATAGCATCATTGATTCTGAGTTGCTATCTACTGCTTAAGGCATTTAATATTTTTGTGACAACTAATGAGAGAGGGATTAATATCTAAAACTTTCTTGTTACAGGTTAGACAAGCAGCTTTAAAAGTTCTTCATTTGGTCCTTTCCAATGTTGCTGTTGATAATGTTGAACCTTTCTTTGACATCATGTCTACATATTTGAGGAGTGCCATGACACATATTGATGCCAGGATTCAAGAGGACTCACTGCTATTCCTCGACATACTCTTATTATGTACACCTGCTAGGGTGTCCCAAGATTTCCACAAAATAATCCCAAATTTTTTGGACATGATATCAAAATTACGTGTGGACTCTAAACCTGGAAGAACTTTAACTCTTAATTTGACAAATCAAAATACCAGTGTTAAATGGAGGGTCAAGGTGTTTCAACGCCTGTACAAATTTTTGCAAAAGTATGCTGAAACAAAAAATGTTAATGATGATAATCAAAAAATTAATTCAAACAATTTCACAATCTTTGATAATAACAAAGCCAATCATTATGACTTATTTAATCCAATATATATAACCAATTGTCCCACTTCATGCTTTACTGGCAAAAACTCTGATAAGGAATTACAACTAGATGAAATTGAAAAATTTAAAGAATATCTAGACACTCTTATACCATTACTATTTGAAACATGGCTGGAAGCAAGCCCCAACATTAACTCCCATACAAACTTTGAAACAGTGCTCAATGAAGAGACTGCTCAATTATTAAAACATATCCTTTATACTTTAGCACTACTCAAGAGTCTAGTAAAGTTTTATAATAAAGAAAATCCCAGTTCAAATATTGAACACTTTGTTTTCCAGAAGTATAAATCTTCGTTTAGCAAAAATTTTGTTGGCTGCTTTCCATATGTTACAAATGTAAGATCTAAACAAATCTCAACTAACGATGGTGGAGAGTATATAGACCCCAAGCTAGTTATAGAAAATTTACGAATATGCCATCTTTTCATCATATTTAATCCTAATATTAATTTAAAGAGTCAAAATCGTGAAATAACATCTGTACTAAATTATATTGAAAAGACATTTAATCAAAACA
The DNA here is from genome assembly GCA_024363005.1 of Charaxes varanes. Classification (NCBI taxonomy): domain Eukaryota; kingdom Metazoa; phylum Arthropoda; class Insecta; order Lepidoptera; family Nymphalidae; genus Charaxes; species Charaxes varanes. The sequence goes on from JANCMC010000002.1 coordinate 1,056,089, forward strand.
CAGACATAGTGGTAAATGATATCATCATCAATATTCTAAATACTATATTTTCTAAAGAAATTACTGGATGGACAAAAGGTGTATCAGTTTTGGATGCTTTATTCAGGAAGATTGTCTGGATTTACTTTAACAAAAAAATGACAGGTTCTTTTAAGCAGAGTGTTTTTGCACTTTTATGCAAAATTGCATTGAATGAGAAATTATCCCACTTTCATTCAAGTGATGCTTTTGATATGTGGCTGAACCATTTACCTGACATATTGTTGGATGACAAACTCACAATAGAAACAGTAAATATGATACACAGGTTTGCAATAAGTAACAATAAAATATTTAACATGGTCATAAAACCTAAGATGTTAGAAATTTTAAGAAATTTCCCCAAAATTACTATAATTGATTCTGTTGGTGACATGGGTTGTTATTATAAATTGTTATCATTATTTTATTGGATTAAAGTTTGGGATACAAATTCTTTAAACTTGTTGGAAAGCCAACTGATGGAAAATGTATACAAGCCAAACCATGCAAAATATATTTTTGATACTCTGAGGTTACGGAGTGGAGGTATTTTATAAAAATTTTTAAATGAAATGACTTTTAAAATACAATCTTTTATTTATTTTTCAAACTCAAAATGGCTATATTTGGGCACAACATACTTCTATACATATTATATGCTTGCATAGTAATACCAAGACATCTTTATTTAATAAACTTTTACTAATTTAATGCATAGAATACATGTTCCACACAAAACTACCTATCTATCATAATTATAAATATTAATTCTGTGATTGCTTCTGTCATATGTCATATATATATATATATATATATATATATATATAAATTATTTATCAATTAATGTAGCTTAGAGCCTATAATATAAACATTCTCACAATAAAAGATGACAGAGTGTCTTTTAAAGTCCAAAATCAAACGCATGTCATGTGTTCGTACGTGAACTAGGGTTACCACAAAATGCTCCACATAGTAATAAATAATTTCGAATTACTTAATATTAGTAAAATGAATAAATTAAATTACAGATGTGATGTGATAAATAACCCAAAAAAAAACTGTCAGTCACACAAAGCAAACAACGAGTTGCAGGTAAAAAAGAAGCACTGGGCACCAACACAAGCAAAAGAGCAGTTAAAAAAATTAGGTTATCATTTTCAGTACATAATGGGACAATGGTGCTGTTTACAATATTCTTATTTAGTACATAAATACCATAAAATATTTGATATATTTTTATGATATTTAACTAATTAGGTAGTACCCCTATGTTAGCTTCAAATGAAACTAAAATTTATTCAATTTTTTGTGTAGTTAGATTAACATAATGAATATTATGCTAATAAAAAAAATATTTCAATACTAGATTGAAATGTTTTTTACTAATAATAATACTTTGTAGTTATGTGTAATAATTGATGTTATCATGTAACTTTTAAATTGATGTTAATATTGTTTATGTTACATATTGGAGCAATTACATAATATTGATATACATGTTTCAACACTCCACTTTAACTACTAGGACTAGCCGCCTCAATTTATTTACCACTAATAATAATAAACTAGATACAATTACAAAAATGATTCTAATTTTTGAGACATTCTTAATTTGGCATTTTTTGGCTAAAATTATAATTTACCAATCTGATACAAAATTATAATCGGTAGAAATTATATAAATTAAATCTCAGAGATACCATGATTTTATCAAATACCTAAAAGTAATAAATCACTCGGAAAATTACCTTTCTTCAAGAGAGACAAAGTTATTATTTAGAAATCGCAAACACTTCAATTTGATATTATGTAAGTATAAGGATAGAAAATAATCGTATGTGAGATCAATTGAAATTGTAAGTTCATGGATTAAAACTGCAAAGACAAATTCTCATTAATTCCTTTAATAAATAAGTATGTACTAAAAGGTCTTTACTACATTCTGAGTGACTCCTGGAGTTGTGGAAAAATGGCCACATCCGCTAACCCTGCATTGAATATGCTATATAATTATATATCCGTACATACACATATATATGCTATATAATTAATTATATACACATTTATCTTTTTACTCTTATCATAAAGATATTCAGTAACCTCATATAGACGCTATTATGAACGATATATTCGTGCAAACCTCGCCAAAATTGCATGAGGTATGACTTTAACTATATATATATGAAAATTTTATATAAATATTATATGTTTATAGAGCAATATTCATAACAGATTCCTCACGTCCTGATAGCGAATGCATTTTATGCTTGGAAGTTACGTAATAGTTACAATTGGTAACTTAAGTTGTTCAAGCCATACAGCTATATTGCACAAGTTTTATATTACAGGTAACATTCGACATCTTTTCCTGTACTCGTTATGTAACCACTAAAGAAGTCAATATGAGGAGAAAAACGAATGGCATTTTGGACTAAGCTAACAAAATCCTAATTATTATAAAATTTTAAGCAAAAGTAAGCATTTTTGCGGTTTAGAAATGTAAAGGAACATCTTTACATTTTTTAGTCTTCCATATTGTAAAATTCAAAACTGATAAATATATAAAATGATATGTAATACATAATATTAATGAGAATTAAAATAAAGAGTCTGTGTTTTTAATTACCACCTGGTGCAATTGGAATAGAGTACTGAGGTTTTTTTTTCCAAGTTACTCATAGATCCAAATTGTAGTCTTTCCCAAATGTCCTATAAATAAGTGATTCCTATGCTCAATTATTATTCGGAGGTAGACTTTTCTAAGGATATCGGAGAATTAAAAAATATTGATCAAAGTCACTTTACAAACATGGGAGATAATATTTGACATAGGCTGAGAATTTACATCTTTTCAGTGGGTTAAAAATGTTGACTTCTCTTAAAGACACCATAGGTTCGCGTAGGAATTGAATTTGTAATTTACAATTTCTGGCCATAGCACGATAAAAAACTTTGACGCTTCTATAAACATCAAAGTTCTGTCGCTGGCAAATAACTTCCATATTCCTAGGAAATATAAAATATTATACGACCATATATTTTTATTGTGTTTTCCTTTTATTAGACTTTTTTGCGCGAGGTATTGTAGCTGAGGCCGACAGCATAGCCTGAAAATAAAAAATAAAAATAAATTGAAAACAAATATAATATATATGTATATAAGAAGCATAACCGCATATTCTGTCGTGTCACGTTTATACTTTTAAGTTTTGATTTAAAAACTCCTGTGGGAATTTTTGGGATTTATTAAGTTGTTATACTGCACCTAAATAGATACCTCCAAAGTAAATTTTTGTAACCCCAAATTCTCAACTTCACAGTATAACGTTACAATCATGTAAATTGAAATAAAATCGTCATTATATAACACATTTGTGTATACATTTATATATTCAATAATGGCGATTACATTATTGTGTACAATAATATATTTAAAGGGACTGTTATATTACAATTTACTCGCTTATAACGCTCTATTGTAAAGCTGGGAATTTGGGGTTACAACAACT
>JANCMC010000002.1:1155004-1166101 GCA_024363005.1 Charaxes varanes
GGGTTTTGAAAATGGTACAACGTCTGACAAGGACGGGGGGGGGGAGGGGAGAATAAACATTTCAAAATTTGTATGACATAAGGATTTTTTGAACCACAGAAACGTAAAAAGTCTTTATTGTGTTACGAACATAGAGTATAGAAGCAAGTGATATAGATTGTAGCGGTAAATGGTGTATCATCTAATTACATTTTGCAATTACAAATCTCATCCAGCCTTAATGCCATCAAGAACTGCATGTAATGCATCTGTATAAAATGGGCCTTATGGTTAACAAAATGTAGTACAGTTTTGCGTAACTCAATGTAACAACTGTAGCGGCGGCAATTTCAATGACTAACGATAAGAGTCAAGTGCGTTAAAAAGGTTTAAATTTAAGCAAATACATTGTACTTGTTTCCATAATCATTATACTTATAATAGTGGTTTTTATTATTCCTTTTCTATAAAGAAAATCGTGTAATTTCTTAATTCGGGGCCTATAATTAGTTACGTAACGGTCCCCAGGGATAGGGAGGGGGAGAGGGGAGGGTGTATTAAGACCCATGCTTACGTAACTAATATCTAAAGGTCGTTTCACTTTAATATTATTAAAAAAAATATCCTATAAATAAAGATATTGTGTGAGTTGTCCAAAATATAAGGATGAATGTCAAGTAAGTAGGAGAAAATTCTGCAATTTGCGAGCTATTCTGACGTGCGCTGTAAAAAGCGTTACAGTCACACGTACATATATAGTATATGAAGGAAATGTTTATCTTACATAGTTGTATAAAAAACCCGCGATAGCATATAGCTTTCATGTTTAAGTCATTAACGCCAAAATAGTGAACCATTAAGGAAAGGGAACGGGTAAGGGGAAAGAAAACGGGAACGGGGACAATATTATAGGATATTAGAATGCAGTAAATAGTAATTAACCCAACATTAAGGCAGGACAGGGTCTGTCGGGTCCGCTATTTACTTATAATAATAATATTGCACACACATTTACAAGATTTCCGCAAATAGACTCCATATCTCTACAATGTTAAATTTCCAGTGTAGGTGTAACTATTTATTACGTTTAATTTTACTTAAGTAATTTTGACAATCCATGCAATATTTAAGTCAACGTACGAAAATTACAAAAGTCTACAATGGGGTTATTGAATTCAATTTACAGGTTATACATTACTTTCGAGATAACCTCAAATTAAAAAGGAATAAACTATGTTATATTTCGGAGTAATAGTCATCGTTCAAGGTTTTTTACCTGCCAAAGATATAACATGAATGCCCCCGGACTATTCTGGTTAACAAACTCACGAAATCAACGTCGAGTGCCAACTTTTCTTTCAAAAGGCAACGACCTAATACATTATCCACGATATATTTGCTGTTAAACTGTAATCAAGACATTTTATTACCTGTGCAATAGAGTTTATTTTCGAATAAGTCCAATAAAAATAATCTTTTATTATTGTTCCACACAAATCCGAGTCTTGATACTTTTCGGGCTCAAGAGGTGAACTGGCGGAAAATAAACTCGCGCGTTATTGCATTTATATTCAATAGAGTCAATGTCAGCGTTTTATTGATCTCTCGATAATTGTAAATAATAGAAAATGAAAATATGTATTTACCTATTGGACTACACAAACGGGAATTAGGGGTCATCCGTTGGTAAATTTCGTCACACAAATTTCACAAATTTTTAACCCCTCACCCCGTCCTTATCACAGGCTATTTTCACATTTCCGACACGAACTCTCTCTTGGTGTGGCGTCCATATTCAAGAAAGTCGCAATTTCTTTTAATTATTTTAAGTAAAATGTTAATAAAAGGTAAAAGAAATAATTTTTAACGTTTGACCCCCCTGCCCGTTGTCAAACATTGTCACATTTTGGCGATCTCCCCTCCCCCGTTAACATATGACGTAATTTATGGATGTCGCATTATTATATTTAGTTTCAATATAATGAGAGCATTAAAGTCAACGAACTTAAAAATGTAAACGACTGACGAATCGTAAATAAAAAGGAACCACCAAGGTTTCGCGCGCACCAACTTGAAGACGTGCCGGGTCATTTTCAATAAACGTGGCATGTTTCGTTTTCCAAAACGGTATAATATAGAGTAATATGTGCACACTGTTATTAGCAGCATAATACATTCATATTACTTAGGTTTCGTAATATGAAAGTGGAAAAACACAACATTTAGTCTAAGTATTAGTTTATATTTAACAAGCTACTTATAAGAAATTCGAAATTTTTATACAGTGGCCGCAGTAATTATCTGAATCTAGGGGACCCAAAATTAAATTCACTTATCATTATTATTTATGTTCATTAGATAGGTACATAATAAATAAGTTCGTTCTGTTAAGTGATTACATGACGCGTTGGTATATAACAATAGTTGATAACAGTTTTAAGCGAAACGGCCTCCTGATATTTCTGATACTCGTATAGAGTCTTAGGTGTCTAAGAACCATTAAAATAATTATAATATTATTTTTGTATCATTATAACCTTTAGCTTTATTAAAATAATATATCATTTCTGAATTCTGCGCGGTGGAATATTTTAACGATTGTTTTTGAAACAAGACAGAGCAAGGTAGATGATTCCATGCCTGACTTGATTGAAGACATTCAAGGTTATTTCAAAATGAACTTGCGTCTATACTTGTCTCGTTCATATACGTATCAATCAACATTATGCTATTTCATGTGTGAAGTTGGCGCGTAAACTTCAGTACAAACGCGCGACCCCGCGAAACGCCGCGCACCTTTCCTGTTTTTCATCTCCTTCATTTGGTCATCAGTGTTTGTGCAGTGAGCATTGTTGTACGTTGTGCGGAGCACGTGTCGGATACATTTTTTAATATCAATTTAAAGTATTTTTTGAACTATATTTAACAATGGCAGACGCAGCCGTCGAAAAGAAGTAAGTAATATGTGTTTCCATATAAATTCCTTTTGTAAATTGTTAATTTTATTTTTGGCGGCTTTATAGAAACGTGATCAAAATGGCTTCCTTTTTGTTGTAATTTATAATATACGTACGGTATTTTAATTATTGATTCGTTTTTATGGCATTTACGATTACTTAAGTATGTTTACTAATTCTAGTTAGTCGTTTTGAGTATTTGTGATAGTTCATTGATGTTAGTTGTTGGACGCCGACACACGCGGGAAAAGTCAGATTAAATTTTACACTTCTAAATTAATTCTAGTTGGAAGTAGTGACTATGTGCGTTGATTTCATATCGTACAAGTGTATGAAAGGAATGAAAATCGGCCGTTTAAATGCATTTTTCGGAATAGAATTAACGGGAAAATTAAAAGCACGCCGGCGAGCGCGAGTGGCTTGTCCAAGATGGCGCTTGGGTGCGCGGCGTGCCGTCGCAGTAGCGTCATCGACGCGCGCTTGATTCGAATTCGCCGCGACTTGCGAGTTTTGCAACTCAACGGTTACGTTATCGGCATCGCTCACGAGGGCCGTGTGCTGTCACTAGTTATTTTTACCGCTTTAGAGCCACGACTCGAGGCAATCTACTGGAGCGAGTAACTTATTCATTCAGCAATCATGTTTTACGTTCATTTTCCTCATTACTTTCCCACATGCATGCAGGTAGCCTTGCGCAACAATTGCCGCCGTTTTTGTTCCGGCACACTTCCTTTCTATCGCCCCATTTGATAAAATGTTAGCGCACGTACGGTGTACAGGTTGTGAACTTTGCTAAGTACCTTGAACGCTCGCGTCGGTAATCATTTTATAAATTCGTTTAATGCTTCTATAATAACGACATTAAAGTTGATAGTTGAAAATAGTACAAGGTTTTACTAGAATATTATGTGTCCAAACGATAACATTCATTTCATACAATTATGCAAATAATAATCCAATAAGAAATACTATCCTATCGCCATAGTTATTATATTTTTGTTATGCATTAATAAACCCAATTTAAAAAATAACTATTGAGATAGATGTTAACAGGAATCTTATGATATTTCAATTAAAAAAAATCCTTACAAATTTTTGTTAGTATCCTTTTTTAATTCCAGTTTGTCAAATGTTTATTTGTGTGCTTTAAGTTTTATTTATAATATATAATTGAATTTTCAGAGACGCTACTCCTGAGGAAGTCACCTCTACTGAGGCGGCAAAAGAATCACCAGTTAAGAAATCTCCAGCCAAAAAAACAACAGAGGCAGTAGCAGAGCCTGCAGAGAGCAATGGGAAGGAAGAGAATGGTAGCGAAGATGCACCAGAAGAAGAGGAAGCTCCAACAGAGAATGGAGAAGGTGAAGAAGAAAGCAATGATGCTGTTGAAAACGGAGAAGCAACAGGTTTGTTTAAGTCAATATGTTTTGTAGTAAATGTTCACCATATATTTCTTTCCAATTGTTAAATATTCCCATATAGTTATGTTTGAAATACATTTTCATCTTGAAAACTTGTTGTAAAAATGACATTTAAGTTTATTAGCACAATATTAAAAGAAAATTATTACCCATAAGATGAACCTTAATATCTAACTTTCAGTCGACAAAATTTATTACTGATAGGACTGAGGATAATCTTTATTAATGAAAAACGTTTATTATTTTTACAGAAAAGAAAGAGGCCGGAGTGAAGAGAAAATCAGCAGCCACGGACAATGGTGATACGGAGAAAACAACACCAGAGAAGAAGTCAAAAGTAGTGGAAGAAGCTACGCCGGCCGAGGAAGAAGCGGCCGCCTAAATCCCTCCAGATGTCACTCGGTCCACTGCATTGCATTCAGTTCATTAGGGCACAACTCCACTCAGACATATCCTATAAACATTTACACAATGCCAAAACTATAGTTTTATATACATTGTTACGTATTTGTACTCTTTATTAATTATATACGCCGAGTTGGGCCCTTTTGTGACCGCACTAATTTTAGGTTTATATAATACAAATTTTGTATTAATCTTACCTGTTGTGTACCTGTAAAGTGTAAATTTTTATGTCAGTCTCGGGACTTGCGTTGCCGTGGACCGACCGCTTGACGATTTACCGTAAAATGCTGTTTGCGTATCCGCGTCTATTCCAGCAGACAATTTGGATGGATTGTATTGATGGAGGTAACCGAAACGTGCATTGGTCGATGAAACTTTTCCGCCAGTTTTACTGCCAAAGTAATTCACCAAGTGTGAAATCAATTCACAATCCGTTCTGTGAACGATGCGATTTATATGAACAGCCTCCGTAACGAAAGGATTCTAGCTAAACTTAAGATTAATTAATGTGTTTTAGATAAATAATTCAGTTGTAAATTTAAGTTAGCTGATAAATATCGCACATTTATTTTACATAGGCATTATTACTTAACCATTTAAAACATTCCTTTGACTTGGGTTGGTACGCACCGTGAACTCCAGTGTTGGTGCATTAGAATTGCGATTAATTTTGATCTTTTTCATCTAATTTAATTAGAGGAGAGTTCACGGCACACCACTTATTATAAGATAATGAAAATTATAAAGTTCAAAGTTGACAAATAAGGTGATAGTTTATACAAACATTTTCGTGTGCTATTTTTCTTTGTTTAATTTCTATGGGTCAATATTTTTCTTATTTTCTGATTTTATTTTCTAATTTATTTGCTTCTACTTAATAGTAATATGTGATTTTATTACGAGCATACCTCGAATGTAAGACATCCATTTTGGATGAAAATTTATTCATTTTTATTTCAGGCAGAGTTGATTCGTGTTCCAAGCTAAGGAATAAATTATTTTGTAAGATTTTGACTAACTTTTTCAGGTAACTATTTGACAATTGTAATTGTTCAGAATTTCAGTGTATTTCGGAAGTATGTCTAGTACTAGACAGTAGTATGTACAGATTGAACACATATACTCTTTGTGGAGTCTTGTGTTTGTAAAAGGTTTCTGGCAATAAAAAGTCGAATCAAATTTTGTTTCACTTCACCATTCTAACTCACGTGCCTTTATGAATATAATGTCATCGAGTAAAGCATTTGTTAAAGGCCGGCAACGCATCTGCGTGCTTTTGGTAGTGTTCTTATCCATGTGCGTGGTTAGTCACTCAGGTGCACGAAAAGGTTGACTAACTTCTTAGGTCAATGGGAATTTCAGGGTCAAGTTTATATTCATACATTTATAGCACAATGAACACGGTTTCCTAAGCTAGGTAATTTATTAGGTACTTGTGTTATAGGTAACAGCAGATTGATACACAATATTTTTTTAGTATATATATATATACATGTACACATATATACCCAGACTCGAGGCGGAAATCGAACCTATAACCCCCGGCGCAGAATGCAGGGTCACTGCCAACTGCGCCAACGCCAAGCCATTAATACGCACTTATTTACGAACACAACGTAACACAAAACATACTTTTTAGACTTGAATTTAAAAAATCTCTAGTGTTGGTATTATTGACACTACCCTACCTATGTGGGCAAAGTAACCGCAGTGGGCGAACTATCAGAAGTGGGCAAAGTAACCGAAGTGGGAATTTTGGCCGAAGGGGCCAAAGTAACCCAAGTGGCCAAAGTAACCGAATTGGGCAAACTTGCATGCTGACGGTCACTATTCTCATTGACTATTGAAAAGGTGTAGAATTAAGAATGCAATAGATAAATTGGGCGCCTAAATGACCCCATAAACAAGATACTAGCGATGCATGCTGTTCAGTTACTTCGCATAATCATGCTCTGCGTGCATATTACCGCGGTTTGATCGTAGCTTAGCAGTAATCTCTCTCACCGTTCAACTATTTATCATATCTGTGAAATGACAGTTATCTTTATGACTAGCACTAAACAACATCAATTTATTACAATTCTAAATTGATGTGTCTCAGATTTCTTGTGACAGCCTTTTTAGTGCTTTATGAGTTATCATTATTCAGATAACACTAGGCCTTTACTTGACACTTCTTTTTTGGGGGCACGCTAATTTTTTGAAAGTGTATATAACACATATTTTTTTTACCCCCTCTCCACCCGTTGCCATTGTGTTTTGAGCATAGATGCATTCTGCGAATAAAAAGATCGATTTTTATAATACCGTAGCCATAGCTTCATTTGAATGATCATTTCAATGATCATGTAGTGTGGTCGGGGACTTAGTGTAGCTGGGCAAAGTTTTGTAGTACTTTGTAGTCTTCATGGACAAAAATGTACAAACACTTTGAGCAATGTCTGAGTGGATAGAAGTTGTACTTCTTTTTAAACTTTTAACGAGTTCTACGCGCCCAGTTCATTTTCAATTACTTTACTTTTTTTTTCACTAATGACAATTTTTTAATATTTTCGACATTTCCTTGGAGGTACTACGTGTCCCCACAAAAAGCCCTGGATAACACCATTTTTCTGTTTAGTTCAGGGTTTAAGGCGGGTGTTAATCTTTCACTGAAATACCCCAATGTACCTAAAAACCTACGGTTTTACACGCAGCTGTAGTACGGAAATACATACTACAGCTGCATGTAAAACCGTATTTAACGACTTCAAATGATAATAATGTTGTAGGAAAATGTGGAGACAGGAGGATTTAATGGTCGCCTCAGATCTGGCGGCTAAAGCCTCATACAGGGCCAACCACATAGCCAAATACATCTACACTTTGTCATTGAAAGGCCAAGAAGAAGAAATGAAGAGACGGACAAAACTTATACGAGTAAATATAAATATTTATATAACCTCGAAAGAGGACTGTGTTTAAAATTTCACCATCAAAGGTAGATAACTTTGTATTTACCAGTATATACAAACCGGTTATTTCTGTGATGAGCATAGGACATCAATTAGGTAGGGTGAATCAAGGGCGTACATCACCTTGGTTACTAGATAGTACAACATAGAACGGGTCAGTATCCATTAGTATGTAGTCGATATCCGCCATATAACTTGAAAACACCGCCATAGCTGATCTTAGTCATATCATGATATCATATTTACTTATATTCGGCAACAAACATGATGACGCTAAATAAATGGAATCGCATACTTACGTTTATGGGCGTCTTTTCTCTGATTAACATTTCATCTCCTCAAACTACTCAGAATATTAACGTGTGTAAGTATAACTTCATAAATATCACAAATTTTTATGATTATCTGAGAGGAAAAATACGAAATGTCATAATTTTTTTTTAGTACTTGTTAATGAAGAAACTAACGCACTGGCCGAAAAAGCGTTTGATGTGGCCAAGGAGTATGTAAGGCGCAATCCTAGTTTAGGACTGGCGGTAGATCCAGTTATTGTCGTGGGAAATAGGACAGATCCTAAAGAGTTTCTAGAAACTGGTAAGAGTCTGCGAAGTTTAAATGTTAATCCGTTCCAAAACAAACACATTATTATTGTAAATGTAGTAATGTATTTTTTTAGTACAATCAACAATTTTTTCAAGGTTATCTATCCACAGTAAACATTCTGTCACCCAAGCATATTTCTGATTAGTTTGCAGAAAATACAATGATATGATAGCTGCAAAGAAAACACCTCACGTGGTGTTAGATTTCACAAGGAGCGAGGTCGGTTCGGAGACAATAAAATCAGTTACTGCAGCATTGGCTTTGCCAACTATTTCTGGATCTTTCGGACAAACGGGAGATTTACGACAATGGCGCACGCTCACTTTGAATCAGACAAAATTCCTTTTACAAGTCATGCCTCCAGCGGATGTACTGCCTGAAGCCATCAGGGCTATTGTAACCAAGCAAGATATTACAAATGCCGCTATTATATTCGATGAATTTTTTGGTAAGTAACTTTCAAGAGCACAGGACAGGAAGGACAGCCCAACATTGAGATTTACTTATCGTTTAAACCAGTCATGTGACTAGACTCAGGCCTTGGATGTCTTTGGATTTGGCTAGATTCTTGATTTGCTATTCGGAGCAGCTGCCCTTGCATGCCCCTCCCCCCCATCCTTGGTTACGCCCTTGGTAATTTTTTTAGTCGTGGTTAAATTCATTTATTCCAAATTACTGTTTGATGGGATGAAATTTTTCCAGTTATGGATCACAAATACAAATCTCTTCTGCAAAATATTCCGACGCGTCATGTCATCACCCCTGTGAAGAGCTTCAGTAAAGACGAAATAAAAAATCAGTTGAGAAGTTTACGGGAGCTTGACATAGTCAACTTCTTTATTGTCGGCAGTTTGAGAACTATAAAAAATGTTCTGGACGCTGCCAATGAAAATCAGTACTTTGGCAGGAAAACAGCTTGGTTTGCTTTAACTTTGGACAAAGGAGACATCATTTGCGGATGCAAAGATGCTACCATCGTGTACATGAGACCAACTCCTGACGCTAAAAGCAGAGATCGTTTGGGAAAAATTAAAACCACCTACAGCATGAATGGAGAGCCGGAGATCAGTTCGGCCTTTTATTTCGACCTGTCTCTGCGAACATTTTTAGCTATCAAGTAATAACCTTTACTATTCTTAGTGCTCACGTTCTTAGCGTACTTCTGATTTAATACACGAACTAGATGGTACGTCTAATTATAGCGTGGTATATTCCATGGCGTTCACGTTTTATGAATTTCCAGATCATTGCTGGACTCTGGCAAGTGGCCAAATGACATGAAATATATCACTTGCGATGACTACGATGGTAAGAATACTCCTAACAGGACCTTGGACCTCAAAGCTGCTTTTCAAGAGGTGACAGCCTTAAATAATATACAATTAAAACAAAATTTTTAGTTCTAATAATAGGTATATAACCAGGCCTTTTTTGTCGCTTCTTTTTTGGGGGCACGCTTATTCTCAAAAGTTTTAAGTTCATGATTTTTTTGACCCCTCCCCATCCTTGTCCTACTGTGTTTATATTTAAAAAGAAGAATAACTTCAACCGAGTGGAATGGGTCCAACCAAGTGGGCGCGTCCATTGAATTATAAAAATGGTTTTTTTTTCTGATTTTATGACAATTTCTTGTTATTTTTTAAATTTCCTTTTTGTGGGGGCACTCAGTACCTCACCAATACAACACGAACGGACTTAATAAGTAATTTTAGTCAGGTTTATACTTTTTACCACAGGTAAAAGAGACCCCAACGTACGCTCCATTCTTCATTCCGGAAGACGACCCAATGAATGGAAGGAGTTACATGGAATTTAGTACAGATTTAACAGCGGTTACTATAAAAGATGGAGCGTCTGTGGGGAGTAAGTCCCTGGGGTCGTGGAAAGCGGGTCTCTTGAACCCCCTGTCTTTAACCGATCCCGAAAATATGAGTGATTATTCTGCCCAGTTGGTGTACAGAATTGTGACCGTTGAGGTGGGTAAATGAACTCTTGTCTTTGTTTGAACTTTCGTGATAAAATTCATCTGACTTACTTAGCTACAGTTGTGTAAACAATTGTCTATATTACTTTTTTACACGTGACGCCAGGGTTGCCAACCAATCCGATATAATTGTTAGAACGTACGTCAATTAGGTTCTCTTTAGTACGAAGTACGCCCAAATTGACGACCCCACCGAAAATATGGTAAAGTCTCTGCATATTATGATACTACAGGCTTAATTGCAACTATCAGATATTTTTCTATTTTTCTTGTTGTGTATTACCATATATAACGCACACGCAATTGTACACGAATTAATAACTTTTTAAATTTAGTATATTCAAACATATAAACAATTGTCGTGAGATAAAAAAATACCTTTCATTTGATATGTAATACAATAAACAATTGTGTCTTTAGTTCGCAAAGTATTAAGTAAACAACGCATTTTATTTTTTCTGTAAATTTAGAGAATTTCAGTTACCATTTTATTCGGTGGGGGCGTCGAAATATGAATGTTATATAACACGAAAGACACTTAACATTCCCAACTTTATGCCAAAGGAAAATAGAAAGAATTTTTTCGCTTGATAGTTTAGGAGTAATGAAGAATAAATGTGCGTAAATTTGCTGTAAGTAATGTGATAAGAGAACATCGTGACAGCAAGTTTGGCACCTTTCTAGCGTACATTTAGATGGCTCCTACGTAAAGTATTGTAAGCCAGATTTGTCATGTTCACTTTTTTACGTTTTCTAGATGAACTTGATCAGTTCTAATAACTGTATTAATTACA
>JANCMC010000002.1:1198228-1211883 GCA_024363005.1 Charaxes varanes
TCTCCTGGTGACATTGTATGGGGTAAAGTTGTAGGGTTTCCATGGTGGCCAGGAAGAGTAATAAGTGTTACACCCACATCTAGAGCACATGTTTCATGGTATGCTTCAACTACAACATCACTAATGCCATGTGACAGCTTAAGTCCATTTTTAGAAGATTATAAGGTAATAATTGATTTAACTTATAAGTTATTATTATTTATGTTAAGTGCCTATTTTTTCCCACTGCAAAGCAAAGGCCTTCCTCTTTGTTCAGTTCTGTCTAATGCAGGAGCCAGACATAGCTCAAAGTGTTTGTACATTTTGTCCTTGAAGTCTACAAAGTACTACAAAACTTTGTGAAGTTGCACAAAATCCCCGACTACACTACATGATCATTCAAATTAAGCTATGTCTGGCTCCGGTATAAGGCTATGCTATTACCTATCTCTAATATAACTATTCAAATCATTTCTCCATCTTTCATTGTCTGCCCCAAGGTCCTTTCTGATCTGAGAGGCATAAAGTGGGGGACTCGGACTCAAAGGTCAACATCCCAAATGTAATATAAGCATTAATATTCCTTAATAAAAATCTTCTTTAATCAAAGGTTGTCTAATAAGAGATTGCATGCATACCTGTTTATGTCACACCCTAATACTTAGAGAGAATTTCTTTTCTGTTTTTCCACTCCTCATTTGTGTCACTGCTTTATCATTGTTGATAAAAGTTCATTCAGTCATTCATTCATTTATCATTTTAATTTCAGATACGGTTTAACAAAAAGAAAAAAGGTCCATATAAGGAAGCTGTGAAACAAGCGACTATTGAGGCAAGGAGAATAGAATCTCACGCTGATCCATTAGGTAGTCCCTCACATGCTAGTTTGGCTACAGTTTCTCCACACCCTATTGATGTGTTCTCGTAAATGTGATTAAGGTATACTGCCGAATTAATATTTAATGTGATATTATCTAACTGCACAAATTCATTGACCATTAGGTGTAAAAGTTTAAGTGTAGTGTAAATTCACATTCATAAATACATAGTGATAGGATTATTAATTCATACCTGATTCTTATAATAGCATGCATTTTTTAACCAACTTAAAAAAAGGAGAAGGTTCTCAGTTCCACTATTTTTTTAATTTAATGTTTTTTTTACTCAAAAGCTGGTGCTTCTCACGTGGCTTGATTTCAATTTGGTCCAGTTCTGACTATCTGAAGTCGGGTTCTTTTTTATTTGATTGAATTGAAACCAAATTCTGATCAAAATAAAATGGTCAAGAGTGTGTCAAGACACGCTTATATAGAAGGGCTATGTATCTGATATTCTATAAATGAGTTTGTTAAATAACTTCAAAAGTTGTTGTCCAATGTTTGTTGTTTCGTTCAGTATTCTGAACGAAACTTTACAAGAAAATTATTATTTTCCTAATGAGTTTTTAGCATGTTCTATCAACATGGAAAAGTTCAATTCTCTACATCTAATAGTTTTAAAATGCTAGGGGGGGACCACTATCCGGGCTGACAGACGGACGGAACGAAATTATAAGGGTTCCTTGTAGCACTATGAAAACCTAATAAACACTTTTTCGAATGCTTTTAATTCATGCAGGACTTATTATGGTATCATGGTTGTTTTAATGTCAAATGTTAATTTGTCATATTCTAACAAGATGATTATATAGTATTGTAAACAGTTATAAAATAATTAGCTAGCTGTCAATATTATATTCTATTCAGGGTAATAAATGTTTTTTTTTTTGATACTGTCACTGTCAACTGTAACTATATGTGATATCTTTGCTGTTCTATGTGTATTATACCAAAAACGTTGTGATGTAAAGACTCACAATAGATTTACAATTCAACCTGGCATAAAGGAAACACAATATGATTGCTTATCTCAAAATGAGAACGACTATCAATTCAAATACACTATATACAAATTATTCAAATGGTAAGTCAAATTGACGTCCACACCGAATAATATGGTAAATTCACTTAACTGTAAAAAAAATTTATTGCATGTTCTAACACTATAGACTTAGTTCTATCAATCAGATTTTTTAAAATATTAAAAAAAAAACAATGTAAATGTCACCTGAAACGAAATCTCTAAAACCTCGGGACCTACAGTGATGAAATACGGCACGGAGGTATTTTATAGTTAGTAGAAATCCGCTATGAATTTTTTGCTAGGGCCCGATTAAAGTCTCGTAATTTTACGCGGCCGACGACGCGGGAAACAGCTAGTTTGATATATAATACTATAACCAATGTTTTTCATACGTCACATATTAAGAAAACTATGTATTTTAGTTTTCTTTTCAAGTTAGAGATTCTCGGTTACCATTTTATTCGGTGGGAGAGCGTTGAAATTATTTTTGAAAATGTACTTATTGTTATTATATTGTCTATGGTAACTATCGTGATACTTGTTTATAGGCTTGTTATTTACTGCAAAATAAAATTCATGTATCTAAAGGTAACTATAGCAGTTTCCTTAAAGAAATTGCTGGTGTATTTAATATTTTAGGACAAAAAATGGATCCACAGTCAAAAGAATGTTGCAATGATAAAAATGTTCACAAAAGTGTTGCCATAGTAAAAATGTATTTTTTTTTTATTGGGATAGGTCATAAATTGTTCTTAGTGTTGAGGGGAAAGAATACAGAGTGGAATATAACAAGAAAATAAATTTTATGGTGTGTACACAAATTTTTATTACACTACTTCTCTAGTTGTTGTGAGAAATATGTATTCAAAACTACCTCCTATACAGTGCAACATTACTTTTAGGGCAACAATTAAACATAATATAGGCTTTTAACTATAGAAATTTTCAAAACTGCTTTTGAACTAAAGTTGATCATTTTATTTCTAAGTAAACATAAGTGTGCAATAATTTTGTTTTGTAAAATTGAAAAAAGCCTTAAATTTATTTTCTCAAAGTCTTTCTTTCTGCAAGTTACTCTGTTGATATGCTAGGATATTAAAAAAATATTGCATCGTAATTAATTAGGTATATTGTAAAATTTAATTGAAAGGTATGTTATTTTTTTACATAGATTTAAAGTTTGTGGCCATTCCTTTACTTATTGGTTTTGAATTGAAGATTTCTTATGAATATCTTTTGTTGTTAAAATACAATGGATATATTTTTTATTCAGAACCAAAATTTTACTTTTTAACATTTGTTATTTAGTTTATAAGATTTTTTTAAACTTCTGTTTCTACGAAAAGATAGCTGCGATAGAATAGCGTGTATAAATGTATAGTAACCTTTAGTATATAAAAACGTTATGTCTAACCTCTA
Source organism: Charaxes varanes (assembly GCA_024363005.1). NCBI lineage: Eukaryota > Metazoa > Arthropoda > Insecta > Lepidoptera > Nymphalidae > Charaxes > Charaxes varanes. The sequence goes on from JANCMC010000002.1 coordinate 1,201,529, forward strand.
TTTTGAATTACTTCATAACAAATGCAATAAATAAAATATTTTCCTACAAAAATGATGAACATTACAAAATTGATGATGGTTAGAGATGTCTGTACGATGTGTTAAAATAGAAAAAAAAAAATATCAGAGTTGTCACAACTAGAAAATTTTGTACTGGATATTTTATTTGTGTTCAGATAAATCAATTTTAAAAATTAGTTTACAGTCAGCACAGAATTTTAAAATGTTGGCGTCCTCTGTGTTTCCGAACGAGACACTATGGTCTAAGATCCCGCAACAAGATAACTTTTTTTTTCAGATATATATATAGATATAAATACAAATCAATTTTTTTCTCTTTACGATGTTATAGAGCATTTTAAAAGTAGCCGCAAAAAGGCATTATTTCAATTGAAAGTTACGTGGGACGAGAGGGAGATATGGCCTATCGTGCATCATAGTAGGAAGGCAGCAGTGCTAAATTTGTAGTCACTAAAGTGTGGTGGGAATCTATTGAATTAGATGCAAAAAAAGTTTTATTAAGGTTAAGATCATGATATAAAGCGTACGCTTCAGGCGTTATTGATGATTTTAGCTATATTACCTTGAGAAAATGGTTAGATTGTATTTTTAATCCTTAACGAAAATCCTTCACAGCAAAATAAGCGCTCGAACATCTTCCAGCGAACATCTCAGTTGTGAAAAAAAAACTGCTCATCGCTTATCAAAAGCGATGAGCAGACTGGTTTTTTTTTCCACAATTGTCACTTCAATTTCCTTATTTCGCGCTGAATTCATTAGATGATTGAGATGTAAACTTGAACTTAAAAATGAAACATCTTGATGCGAGATCTTAATCCTAGTGGATTAAGAAAATAACTTGAAATAAAAAAAATTGTTGCAGGAGACGGAATTTATAATTTTGAAGTCCTATCGAAGTTTTTCAAGTTATATGGAGTAGTCAATGATATTTAAGCGCAGGGACTTTGGGAAAGAGATAGAGAAAAGCAGAGATGGATCCTTGTGAAATACTTTATAGTAAATATTTGTTATAATTACTTAATGTTTAAAACAATTATGCCAAAGATTCATGATCTTTGTCTTTGACATAATTAATATAAAATGTATAATGCTGGAGCCAGACATAGCTTTATTTCAATGATCATGTAGTGTAGCCGGGGACTTTGTGTAGTTGCGCAAAGTTTTGTAGAACTTTGTAGTCTTCAAGGACAAAAATGTACAAATACTTTGAGCTATGTCTGGCTCCGGCATAATCTAAGTGGATAAGATAGAGTAACTTTAACATTCAACTGTGTATCTGTATTACAGGAATTGTATTTAAAAATAAATATAAGTGTACAAACAGACATTTTTTTACCCTTCATGTCTTATTCCTACAAATTCAAAGTTATTTAGATAACCTTTTTATATACAGACCTAAACGTACTTACTGCGATGGCGCCTAGACCCAAGTTGGATCTTGGCCTCGGAGACCAAGTTACGTCCTAAACTAATTGAGATGAGAGACAAGATAGCTTAGCTGTCTATCCGTATACGTCTTATACGATAATATTGACCTAATGGTTACAATTCTAAAACAATCTGGTAAGGTTCTGGGACTGTTCACACAAGTTATAATAAGTTGAATAGCTTGCTCCATACCATACAAAAGTAAAAGACTTGAAGTAAAACTTATACGCACGCTTGAGTAAGCTGGTGAATGCCTGATGAGAGCGTTACGAAAAGTGTGATCGGGCGAGGCGAATATATATGTCGTAGCCAGCGAGTGTAATCAGTCATTCAATCAAATGGCAAGCCTCTTTCGAATTCTTTCAACTTTGACTTTTTGTCTTGAATTTTTGAACTAGTTCCGATTTGTTAACATTTTCGGTAGCTGTGTGTACAACATTAGGCAATTTACTACCATTAAGCACAATAACAATTTCATCCTGCGATAGGGGCGTGGCTTCGATTTGAGGTTCTACAGAATACCGCAAAGACTTTTTCACTGGTAATAGGTGTTGGATGGTTCGTTGCTATTCACGTTCATCAGCCGCGCGGACACGGTAAGTGCCAAGTGCTTCCCATAATAAAACCTGAGCCGTAACCCACTTATCCTGAAGGGAACTATAATTTCGAGCCAAAACTGAGCTAACAACCTCGGCGCTTCAAACAAATCCAGGTTTTTGTTGATCAGATTGCTCCTGAGAAAACTCCACCTGATCTACCGTTGCAGGCTTAATACCGGAGCCAGACAATGCTCAAAGTGATTTTACATTTTTGTCCTTGTAGTCTACAAAGTACTACAAAACTTTGCGCAACTACACAAAGTCCCCGGCCACACTACATGATCATTGAAATGATCATTCAAATTAAGCTATGTCTGGCGCTAGTATAAGAATGTCGACTCGTCCTCGCAGCCGTCCCACCCAAGAAGGCCACCGACGGGGCGACGTCGTCGATCGTCGACAGTAGACATTATAAGCGATATTTAAATGGTAAATTTTAGTACATCAAACAAATCTTTGCGCTTGTGCTTTGTAATTATTATCTATTTCTAAGATTGTTGTTGAATTAGTTTGCCATTTTCAAAACTGGCTGGCCACATTCGACCCACGGACTACGCGTTGTTGACCGCTGAATTCTAAATTAAACTTGTGAAATTTGAACGGCTTATATTAGTTGCTATGATGTATTTAGTATTAAAAAGTTCGTAGTTGACAGTGAGTTAATATGCCAATTACGTTATGGGATATTCTGTGTACATTAGCTCATAGCTGTAGTCTGTATCTGTCAAAAAGATTGAGGCTTGAAATTTGAAGACGTTTGTTTTAAAAGTTGAGATGTAGTATTTATTATTTTGTTACTTACTACAAAAACTTAGCATATTGCAATATGAAGCGAACTTATAGATCTAAAAAGGAAACTGGAGATTGCTTGGATCCAAGAGATGTTATTTTAAATACCGACGCTAAGAGTTCTGTTTTTGATGCGTTCTATATACAAAATATTAAACAAACAAAAAGAGAATTAGTAGGCACCTCTATGTTTGCTGCTTCAAATAAAGTTCGTAAAAGACGAAAATATATTAAAAGAGTAAAAGAACAAAAAGTGATACTAAGGGATTCTGCAACACATTCTGCGTATTTAACTCCAGATAAATCCATACACGTTAAAAAGGAGCTCGATCCATTCGATATGCTTTTAAATTCGTCTACAGCAGGGGAAAATCCTACGGAGCCTGCAAATGATTGTAGCTTACTGCAATTGAGACGGTTAGTTAGTTACACATATATTTCTTGTCTTCTACAAATGATACATGAGGTAAAAGATTGATTTCAATTGACTTAATATTAAATATATTTTAATCCAACGAATAAATGTTATCTCAGTTGCTATAAGTGACTTAACCTTTTCTTAGGAGAAATTTCCCCATTTCATCGTTCTCATATATTATATAATTAAGTATGAATGTAAGTAATTAATTAGAAAGAAAGAAGATAGATAGATAGATAGATTTTGGTTATTATTTTTAAGCCCATCATGGTGGTGATCAAATCTCAAAATGCTTAATTTTATTTTAATGTTAGCTTAGATATTCAACTGTTAATAACTCTATATTTAAAATTATTTTTTTCTAGTAAAAAGGAACCTGAAAAAAAAGGTTATGTTGAATATTATATTAAAGAATATATGTTGAATATTTATATACTATACTAATAAGCGGACTAATTGATGTTTGATTGCCTCTTTTATTGCTGTACTCTAGAAACACAACTATTAAAAATGTGTTTATTACAAAATATACCATATCAAGTATAGTTCTTTTAAATCAGTTAAAATATAACAAACTTTAAAAATCACTTAAAGGAAAGGCGGAACATATGGTAAAAAGAAGAAACAGAATAAGAAGAAATTAAATTATTCCAGTAGTAATACAGGTAAATAAAAGTCATTAATATAAAAAAAAGTTAATGTAATGGTTGTATTGTAATGAAACATATATTTCATTCTTTTTTAGATTCAGATAAAGAAAATTCTAACAGCAGTAATGAAATTAATATGTCACAAAATAACTCTGATGTGCTTGGTCATCAGTTGCATATAGAAAGTGACCACAAAAAGAAATATAAAGATGACTCAATTTACAATATTGTTAAAGAACTGCCTTTATTGAAGAACATACAAAACAAAGACTCATCAAGCCCTCAATATATTTCACCCAATAGGAATAGAAAGGACAGTTTGCTAAGAAAATCAGTATTTCAATCCCCATTGTGCAGTACACCATTCTTTAAGAGAGGTATAAAATCATTTATGAAATTTTCTCCCATATCAATTATTTTTCAAGATGAATGTGAAGACAAAGAAAACATAAAAACACATAGTGATAATGTCTTAGTTGCAAATGATACCATTGAATATTTAGAACATGCTGCTAGACATAACAACCAAAATATTTTAGAAGAAAATGAAAATTCCAATAACGAAATAATGAACAGCAATGATGTTTCCTCTCCAATATTACAAAGCAAATTCACAAATAGTAGAGTGAAAAATACTTTTAAAAATAGTCCACTAATGCCTTTAGAAATATCTTCAACCAATTCAATACAAACAAGTGAAATAGAACCTTTCTTAGGATTTTCATATAACACACTTTCCAAAGTTGATGATTTAAAAGCTACATTCAAACAATCAGAAGAAAAGTTAAATGGTTCTATTCACCTTGTGAAAGAAAAAAGCAAACTGTTTTTGGAGGAAGAAGCTGACAGTAATCATTCATGTGTAAAAAAATTAGAAGAAACTAGTCCAACATTAGATCACGTAGATTTTGAAATTACTACAAATGTTTCTATGAGTAAAATATCTAGTCCAGCACTTCAAATGACAGGAATTAATAAAGAAGAAAGTGAAAACATACCAAATGTATCATTTGCTAATTATTCGAATGAAGGGTGTGTGAAAGTGATGAGGCCATACTTACAAGAAAAAATTATAGACAATAATGAAAATGTAAACATGTCAGATCAAAGTGATACAAGTCACTTGGATAGTACAAATGTAGACATACAATCCCTTTATGACACTTGTAACAGTGACTCTGATTTTACAAATGAAATTGATGAGTCATGTGTTTTACTTGAAAAGCAAAATGATTTTTTTTCACAAAAGTATAATTACACAAAAACCGACTCTTTGAGAAGCAATAAAACAGATGAGAGCAATTCTAATAGTTCTGATTCTAATGAAAATGGTAGACTTGATAAAACATCTATAGAATTAGAAAACACATTAGATGTGGATTGGCCTGAAGATAGTTTACAAGAAAATACTACAATTAATGTAACAAATTCTCTTCTAGACATACATGATTGTGACTCGGATCCAAATAAAACTGAAGAAGATATTTGCATTAGCTTCGTAACCACACGAAGGAGAAAAGAAGTAACTAAGGATTTGTTTATAGAAAATTCCTTCGAAAATTCTCTCACTAGTATTAGTAGTAATGATTTTGACAAGACTGTTCTTAGTAAGATAAATGTTAGTATAAGTCCCGAAATAGACAGTAATGTAATAGAAAATAATGAGTCACCGTATGATGCTCAAGGCTCTGCTAATAAAGAAATTTTAGAAAGTGGAAATGTTAACATCAGAAGTACTATTGACCATGATAACACAAATGTAGAAGATGATGAATGTCCACAAAATAGTAGTTTATTAGAAAAATCTTTTAAAGCTGACAGGTGCCTTACTAATGTTGCTTCAGAGAATGCAATTTTGAGAAATAGTTTTGTATCCAACGAAAATTGTGTGACTAGACTGAGATCACGACCAAAAAAAGACCTTGAAACAAGAGAAAATTCATTTTCCACTGATTATTATAGGAAAGAATCAATGAATTCAAATAAACATCATGCCAATATAGTAGATAGTGACTTCCATACATCATTGCATGAATTAAAACAAGGAATAGTCTTGCAGCCAGGAAAGAGATGGGAGAGATCCCTAAGTATATACAGAAGGATGACTACAATAGCTGATCACTTTGATCACTCCTTATTGGACGATGAGTCTCTTAATAATAAAGGGAGGAAATATAGACAAAGTGTAATAAGTACTATGGAGATGCAGGATCACAAAGGTAATAATTGTATAATGTATGTCTGTGACCATATATATAGTTTATATTGATATCTATATATTTAAGAAAATCATTTGTTCGTTAGTCTCGCTAAAACTCGATAATGACTGGACCAGTATACATTCTGTTTGTTTTATTCCATTCAAGAATAAGGATTTTAGGGAAGGTGTAAAAAACAGTAAAGGAAAAGTCGAAGATTATATTAAAATACAAGAAATAACGATATGTTCTATACTTCAAATATATGATGTTCGTACTAGACCTTTTGACATGGTTTGTAAGGTTATAAAGGTAGGTTTAGACGAAGCAAGTGCTGGCTTACTACTGGCCTCATTTAAATGGTTTTACAACATAAGCCAGCGCTGGCTGTTAGCACTGCCGGGAATAGAGTATTGGTCCATTTTTCAAGACAAATATCAATAGAATATTTATCTTATTTGTTTTTGGTTGGCTATTCCACAATGGCAAGAAAATTGAATGAGGACGAAACATTAAAATTTGTGCAACTGCATAGAGACCACGAGTGCTTGTGGGATAAGTGTTGCGATGCTTTCATCCAATGTCTTTTATCCTTTACGATTTCTTCGACTATTATTTTCTCTCAATATTACAGCAAATGTTCTTTATACCTTTTTTTTCTACCGCCGCCGCACGCATTTGTACCGAAGTCATTTAAAAAAAAAAACAAAACATTCTCTCATCAAAAAAAGAATTTAGGACTGAGATGAATTCCTTTGGCGTCATCTAAAGAACACGGGCCAGGCCAGCCAGCCAGCCTTGCTTTATTTAATAAAACATTTAGCCAGTGTCACATTTTATGGAAAAGACATAAATGATATTGTTTTGACAATGTCAACCAGCCCTCTAGTCAACAATATATGTTTTGTTCCTTTCATTAAAAAAAAAACAACATTACATGCTGGTTTTTTTTTAAATGAGATTGATTACATTGACAAAAAAAATTAAACACATTAATTATTTAGTCTTTACTATTGGTGCAAGTGTCTATTTTTTTATTTATATATCTACAAAATATAAAAAAAACGATTTTTACAAATTGGCCTAATTTTGAAAAAATTAAATTGTAATAAATACTTTTGCTTCAAGAAGTTGTTAAGACTGGAAAAAAAAGAAGTTAAACAATTTTCGTGTCAGTTTGACACCATCAAAGTTTCAGTGTAATGTCAGGTCTTTAATTTTGTCTCGATTTTTTAATCTACATTTTAAATGAAATTAGAAGCTAATTTATATGTATATTTATGTTGCAGTTTCACTACACAATGATTCAATTAAAAGTTGTAGAAGTACCTTCTTTTGCAAGCCTTCCAGGTCTACTATTAAGATTCTGAGAGTGAGCATTGACTTTTATGTTTAAATATACAATTTCTTGTATTGCTTTTTCTATTATTATTATTATTGAGTAAATTTTACTTTTAAGTATATTTAATGGCAGATAACGCAAGTCCAAATTATCTAATATGTATTGTGAACGCATTAACAAAGATTTTGTGCAATTTTATAAACATTTTATGATGTGACATATGCATTAAATCTTTTGTATACATTTGATTTTATATTATAAGTATAATATATTTCAGGAATCTAACACTTCCGAACATAGTTTGTGTTCTACTATCGTATCGGACGATTTACAAGGTAAACGTATTAATTTTATACATAACGTTTATAATTATGTTTAATTAGCAAAGAATAAAATAGTAGCTTCTTCATTATAGGTGAATGCAACCCATTAATTGCATTTTCTCGGAAGAGTATCTTTATGTTCGTTTATTATCTGTGCGCTTAAACGCCATACTGATCATTCAACATTGTCATTCATTCGTGGAAGCAGACGCTGTCGTTAGTGTCGCTACAATATTAATTTTTATTTTTTGTTATTAAAATTTATCGCTCATAATCTACATTAGGTAGTGAATAATAACTGTTGCTATTGCTATAAAATAGTGGGACAATTTGCTATTGTGAAAATATTTGTAATTGACTAGAACTCTTGACTGCCATTCTTTATCCCTAACGGGATAATAGCTTGGTTTGCGCTTTGTTCATAAAAAGTGTCTAAAGCAAGGTGCATGCATCTTTCCCTGCAATACACAGGTTAGTAATAAAAATTAAAAATCAATTTCGTGGTATTATTGTTTGCTTGCGTAGTTTGTTCCTACGTAATGCGATTACTCATAGGGGGAAAGTTCGTCATTCACTTCCTAGTAAATGTCATACTGTGAACTCGGTGTTATTTTCAGGATTTTTGACCGAGGACTGTGATGATACTATTATCGAGTTATCTAAACTCTCGATTGCCGACTCCGAGCACGAGGTCACAGTGTTAGAAAAGTTTAATGATACGTCAAATCGAATAACCACTGCCCGTGATTACGTCCTGCGACGTTGCAATCAAACAGACGTTGTATTGTTTGATGAATGCTATCCACATACGTAAGTGATCAATGTTATTATTAAATTTATTTAAACATTAACCCCAATTTTTCACTGTTTGCGATACAAATATCGAATCTATTCAGTTTTAGTAGGTCAAGTGAAAAGCAAGATGGTGGCTATTTAAACACATGTTGTTTTTGTGCTCTTGTTATTCTGAATATTCATGAATGAAATTATATCAAGAGACATCATTAAATTATACTAAAAACTTTTTATGTATTAATGCAAGTTTTTTATAGCAAAATATTTAAGAAAGAGTATTTGTTGTATCAGTAATGTCTGCAATTAAATATCTTTTTAGAAATTGCAATAATAGGTTGAAATATAAATTATTGTAGGTGGGTAGTAGGAAGTTTTTTTTATATGTATAGGAATTACTAAAGCTTTTTTAGAGAATGTAATTATTGGTTTGTTTTAGTAATGAGAATATAATTACTCAATGTACTTGTAAATCTCTCTCAAGCAGTATTCCATATTAAAAAATATATCAGTACAAAGTAGTAGATGTTTATAGGGTTTCAATTAAGGGTTTGATATGTTTGAGAAATTTAAATTAAAAGGAATATTGTAAATTTCTATAAAGTTAATTTTTGTTTTATTTTTTGATCAAAAAACTTATTCTCTATACAATAGTTTTGAATAACAATTTAGATTGCAATTTCTTAGATAATGACTATTACTAAGCAGTGTTATTAAGTTGTTTGCTTTTATGAAATATTTATATTTTGCTCTAAAGACTCTTCTGTCATTAATACTTTATTAAACAATGCAGAATGAATTTTCCTTGGCTTGTAATTGGAAGGTTGCAAAAAGATTATCTATTTATATTAATTAGAGATCTATCCTTATAATAAATTTGTTGCAAGCACTATCACAATTTTATTGTCTTGTTGGCTTTTAAGTGATAAATTGTTCTGAAAGATTAATGATACATAAATCAGCTCCTTGCTATGGGAGTTCTCTATAAAAAGAAGTTATTAATTACAATAATTCACTAGTATTCACACATAAATTCTCTCATATTATTTTATTGACACGATAATAACACTAATAGCACTTTCACATATCTAAAGATTTGAGAATGAGATTCTTTACATAAGGTCGCATTTTATAGTTCCAAGAGACAAAAATGTAGCATTTCCTGGATTCACTGTCCAGGTGTCAGTTCCATCACGTTGCAGGAAAGGACCCATAGCAGTGTCTGAGACTTATGCCTCAGGTGTAGGCTTAAGTAAGGCTTAAGAGTGGCCACTAAAACTCACCTTCACTGCCAGTTTTCCCTTCCCTGCCTAGCCAAATCTGCTTTGATCCTACTAGGGCAGCCATAGATGTCTATCTTGATTCCTTTGGAGGCCTACCATGCTAGTTTTGTTACCGTTATGGGGAGTGCCTTTGTTAGGTCCAAAGTACTTGTCCGTTTTTATCAAAAGATTAGGGATGTTGGTCTGTAACAAGAAGCATCTTTCACCAACATATATATCAAATTTTATTCTATCAGAATGACTCTTAAGATTAATTCTGTCTAAACTCTGAAAAATACTATATATCTTGTGTATAAGTGTTTGATTCGATAAGCACTACGTGAACCACATCTGTTAAATATTTGCTATTGGGAAATTGGCAGTAACTGTGATGCAATTGACTTATGTAATGTATCATGCAATTACAGAGGTGAATATGTAACATGTATTTGAATGATAACATATTAGTTAAATTTAAAACTATAAAGCATTCTCGCTGCTTCAGAATCAATTAGTTGAATAGTACTAAATTT
>JANCMC010000002.1:1524581-1537941 GCA_024363005.1 Charaxes varanes
AGTTGCTCTGGCTGCGACCGGGTGATAGATGGGTGACCCATTCTAGCACTGGTTTATATTTGATATCCGACCTCCTAGGTGTTTCGGAAGGCATGTAAAACAGTGAGACACGATCAATGTCACTTTTTGATATCAGTCGTAAGGTTGTAGAAATTGTGGGGGGTTTCGGATGTTGTGGAATTTCGGATGACGTCAGATGGCATTCGGTCTTCTTAACTCCCACAGCCACATCCTCTACAGTCTAAGGGTACCCTGGTACTAGACCGGGTTGACGGTAGGAAGAAGTTACGTAGATATAGAGGATGGTAATAGTAATGGAGTATTGTAATTACTTCACATGTGAAAGTGTGTTTAAAAAATTAGCAGTTCAGTAAACTACACTCACACAAAGTCTTTTAATGAACTGATGAAAATTATGAGAGAAGTAGTCCATGAATATATCTACAACTTAATTATATGTGAATGAAACAGTATCATTATTAGCTCATTGTGTGCTAAATTATTTTAAAATAGTATTTAATTTCGTTAAGACTAAGACTTTCATAAGGCTTACCAGGAGGCATAGGTAAATTCATTATTCCTGTTCGTTTTGGTTTCTCTGGCTTCTTCACTGGACTAGGAGATGGTGTACTGAGAGGACTGTCATTTGCAAGGGTTTTTAGATCCTCAACCTATAATAAATATCATAAAAAATGTGCATTAAAATCTAATTGTCTTATTTCAGAAGAAAAAACCTCACTAGACACTGAGAGGAAAACAAATACCTTATTAGGTCAACCTTTCTAAAACTGTGGTTGATTTAAAAATCAAAATTTGCTTAAATAATCTGAATTCCTTTTTCCCTGAAGGAAAAAAGCAAGCCTCATAGGCTCACTTCGAGAGAAGACATACCTGTGTGTTAGGTGGCATTGGCAGTTTAGTAAGACTGCGAGGCTTTGGTGGTGGGGGCTGCTGGCTGCTGACAAAGACCGTCTCCACAACACTGGTTACTTTGGGAACTTGGGGCTGTGTGCGTGTAGGGGTTGCAGTGGTACTGCTTGTAGTTTGGGTTGGGGTTGGCGTTGGGTTAGGAGTGGTGGCACATGGTGGTGTTGGTGGTTTTTGTAGAGGCTGAAATAAGATTAAAATTCATATTATATTGATTACTGCAGCAATGCCAAAATCTAATGTCCTAAAGCAAGTTCCTCTAAGATTTCTGATAAAATTTTTTGTTGAATTAAGTTTTCAAATGGTAGCAGTATCTTCATTGTCACTTTTTAAATAAAAAGTGACAATGAAGGATAAGTAATATAATGTACAAACCTCTACATGATTGATCTCAGCAACTTCTCCATTTTCAATGGGCTTTATATCTGTCTTGGACAATATTGAATCTTCTTGTGAAGGCATAGGCACAACTTTGGGTGACGGAACCACTTCCGTTGAAGGATTAGATTCTGTATCTGCAGATGGGGGAACTGGCATAGGAATGTCTACCACATCCGGTTTCATATCCATATTTTCGCCATTCTCTTTGGATGTCTATTATTAAGAAGAAGATTTCTACTTTAAGTGTGAAATTAAATTGTTTTAAATCCTAAATATTATAATATTGTTAAAAAGACTTATTGGTATCCAATTAGATATGAAAAAGACATTATTTATAATGTTTTAATAATAATATCTCACTATATATAAGATTTTACTACAATGACACCAGACCTCTATTTATAATAGAGTCTATCAAACAAATATCATAACTATTAAAAAGGCTGTTCTGTGTTATTATACCACACTAAGATTGAACTTGGTACAATTAACATTTAGGATCGTTTTGACATCCCAGCCATAGAGACTCAATATAAAAGGAGGCAAATTTTATTATTATTATTAGTACAAAGAATATTATGAACATTTAGAGATATTCCTAATAGTCTCAGTGTTCAAACCTTGCACCTTCTTCCACAATGTCAAACATTTATTCTTCATAAAATATGATATTATACCAGCGCAAAGTTAGGCCAATGTTAACATTGTGGACTCCCACTAAAAGCCACTGATAGGTTGAGGAAGAAGTGGCAAGATGGCTTGGACGCCTTTACGAGAAAAACGTGGATTCAAGTTAGCACAGGACAAGAAAGAGTAGTTTCAGAGGGGGAAGGCCTTTGCCCAACAGTGAGATATTATGGAGTTGACAAAAAAAAAACGATATTCGCATAAACAAGTAGTTAACTTTTAAATGAATCATTGCGGAAATTACCTGTGTTAGGCTGTCGATGGTGGCGTTAGAAAGCTCATCAATCGTAAAGGTCTCAGGGTTATTGGACATGGAAGCAGAACTAGATGCAGCACCCTGTGATTCCTCTTTTTGCTCAAGAATCTCCTGTAATTTCTGAAATAAAAATTACATACATGCAATACATACAATATACATAACGATTGGTTTATTATAAGTACCTATGAGTAAAACTTGTGTTAATTTGGGTACGAAACGAGTCTGCGGATTTTTGCTGATCACTCCATTCTTTCCATTGTTGATGTCTCAGTAGAGACATATAAATATGTAATTGATATAATATTCGTTACCTTGGCTCGTTTATGTTTATCCTTAACCAGTTCAGCAAAGAGGCTAGTATCACTAATTTTCTCTTTAAAATCAATTTTTCGTTGCAGCAACGTTGTTGGTGGACTTGGTGATTCGTGTTTAGTCCTAAAAAACAGTAACAATAAATAAAAGTAGTTAATGAAGTATTTAAGTAACATTGAACAACATTCAATGTACAACAAAATAGATAGATTTCATTCCGTAATAAGCTGGAAGAATTGACATTACATGTGAGAATAAAAGGAAATTACTCCACGAAGTAAGATGTAGCGCCCATCTCCTGTTTAATCCTGGTTACGGTTTTTTGCGTCCGTACGAAATTTAAACTGAGTGAAATCATTGCAGTGCTATGGTGGCAATGTTTGAAATTGACTAAATATTTCTTATTGTAGTCATTAATATCAATTAAGAAAGTCATTAATATCAAAAAAGAAATGACATGCAGATACGTAAAAATATTTACCTATGCCTGTCTCTATTGGTGTCCGAATGTCGTGGACGATGTCGCGGAGGCGAAGAGGATCGTCGCCTACTTCGCGATCTCGTTCTACGCCGTTTGAGCGAACTACGGCTGTGAGACCTTTAAATAAAATTGTTTTAGATACAGGCTGTGATAAGATACTTAAAAAAATAATCTCAGATACTTAAAAATATGCTCGAAATTTAGAGGTTTTAAGGCAAGATCTTTGAAAAATTATCTAATATTTCATTGGACCCAGATTCATTTGATATCTGGTATTTCTTATTTTGGGCTCTTTAGCAAATCCAAACTGAAGGGACCTCAAAAATACACGATCAGTTGGGTTATGCCCAATTTTTGTACTGTTATTGTAAAGTTCAAAATTTTAAACTGATAGGACAATAATAATAAGTATGTTGAACCCGCTTTGAATCCCTCTACTGGATTTTATACTCATACATATAGTTTATTATATAAATTCTAGTCCCCACTATGGTTATCAAAAGACGTAGATTTCTTGATGTTGTATTGCGTGACTTACCTTTGGTGAACGCGTTCACGATGTCGGTCACGCTCGCGACTGCGCCGCCGGCGCGGGCTGCGGCGGCGATGTCTGCGCGGACTGTAGTCTCGCGCTCGCGGCTCATGCACTGGCGAATCTAGTAGATACTTATGGTCTAAGATCCCGCTTCAATTTTGAAAGTGGCCGCATATAGGGTGTAAAGCCTTGGTATCTTGATCGTGCCGCACACCGCGGCGTTGGGCGGCATGCGGCGTCGGACTTACAATAGTTTGAAAAACGTCGAGAATGGTCTCTTGTTCCGTTCAGTCAGCGTCAGCGGCGAAAGACGCGCGGGGAAGTGGGGAGCGGGTACGCCGCAGTACGCGACGGCGTTCTCGTCCATTTGTTGCGGTGTGCGGTGTGAGTCAGAGATTGAGAAATGGACTTGTCGAAGACAAATGACCTCTTCTGCAAAGACGCTGCGTCGTGACGGTACCTCGAAACCGCTGAATTGTGCGGTTACGGAATGCGGCGTATGCGGAACGATCAAGAGACCAAAGCTTTAGGCCGATCAAAGTTACGTATTTGCGAGTGGGACAAGTTCACAGCACATAAAATATACGCGATCAAATCTAATTCACAATTTGTTACGCCATTTCCTAGTCACTATTATAGCACCATATTATAGAAAAGTCTTTCTCACGTAACTTCAATTAGCTAATGCACTATTTGCGGCCACTTTAAAAATCTGAACTCTATATCATCGTAAATAGAAACTTGAAAAAAATATGAACGCATTTATCTTATTGCGGGATCTCAACCCATTGAAGTCGGCTTATTTTATTTACTTCACTCGTTTATCTTCATAATTGTGATTAGAATACTCATTGTATTTTATGGAAAATGATAGTTAAATTAATATGCATAGCTTAACAGGGTTACTTTTTACTATTGAATTCTCACTCGAATTGTACGCCTTTGTACTCACACCTTCCTTACTTTTACCAATAGATATAAAAAAAACAATACATACCTGATATAACCATAATATCTGAGGACATGCGGTGTTGCTCGTGCCAATACTCCCGACGGTGGTGCACGTAGTCATCGTTATCCGAGTCGATGGTGACAGTCTCGTGGTAGGGTGGCACCAATGGTGTATGCGGTGTCGTAGATTTTTGCCTCCGTCTACTATATATAATTTACAAAAAAAATTAAAACGCAAACGCTATTTATAACAACTGTCTTCACATAGTAAAATACAAAGTCAATTTCCTTTCTTGGACACTTAGATCTCTAAAACTACGCAAAGAATTTTAATGCGGATTTCGTTGTTAATAGGGATTCAAAAGATTTTTATGTATAATACTTTGAATGCGTGCGAAGCCGGAGCAGGTTGCCAGTATGTTTTAATTATATGGTTGTAAACTGTGTTTTGTTTACTTTACGTACACATTTTTTTTAATAGGGCTTGCTACCGTATAATAAATAGAAAACTAATCAAGTAATATAAATATTCTTTCATAAAATATTTGGAATGTATGCAGATGACGCAAACTAACAGACGAATCATTTCTTTTGTATTTTTTAACTGTTAACAGATCAAGTTGTTTAGTATTCAAAAAATATAAACTGTGTTGTACAAATTACAATAACTTACCATAGATCAATACTGACAGCGTGAAAACAAAGTAATATAAACTATATTATAAATGTCTAGCAAACTAGCACAAATAGCAATGATAATAACGTAAGTTATAGTGTTACATCGTTTTTATACCGTTAATATTCGTTAAAAGTCATATGGTATAGTGAATATATCAAAACATATTTATTAATTCGGTATTTGCTAAAACCTGCGACTTTGTTCATGTTGAATTCAATGATTTCGTCAGAATTCATTGTTTTTTTAATTTTTTTTAATGATATTTAATTTTATTCTTGTCGTCATACAACCTTTCTCGTACATTAAGGACTTAACTCAATAAAATATACTATTGTTATCAAAAAGAGGAGGAAATATCCCAAAAAAGCCTAGCTCCAACAGTAGGACCAATATCTATCTAACGTATACTAAGGCAATTTCTAATAAAGCAGTTTTTCATGTCTAACTAAATACATATATTAAATATCATTGAAGTACATTATGGTAAGAGAAGCTGTGATGCTAAATTTGTAGTTACTTAAGCCTTATGGGGACCTATGCGATTACGTAGATTATAAGGTACTAGCTGTTCCCCACAACTTCGTCCGCGTGTTCTACTCTCACCAAGTAGAGGTTTAAAATAGTTTTTGGATACGGATTAATTGTTTATAAAAAGACCTTCACAAATAATGCAATATTTTAGAACAAATTTGATTAGCATAAAAACGGTTATACTGAAGCAACCTTAAAAGACAGACTTTTAAAGGGGACCAATTTTGTCATACATGAATTTTGCGAAACTTTAACCATTTACACAGCGCACGCAGCGCAAGCTCTCAAATGGGAAAAATAACCCCCGATTTTGAAACACTCTTCATTGGTGTTCTGCTCCTATTGGACTTAGCATGATGATATATAACCTATAGCCCTCCTCGATAAATGAGACTAACACTGAAAGAATTTTTCAAATCGGTTCTGCACATCCTGAGATTAGCGCGTTCAAACAAACAAACTCTTCAGATTTATATATATAGATATAGATATATATAAGGCCCTTTTTGTTGGGGGGAGAGCGAGTGCAAATTTTCAAAAATGTAAACAAAAATAGTCACATGCACGTACTCAGGAGCTAATCAGACATTCATAGTGTATGTACCCTGCCTGATGAGCTAGAGATATGGCCGTTTGTTATCGGGGGGTGGCCGTAAAGAAAACAAGTTATAACTTTTTTTTAAAAAGAAAATGTACCCGAATATAAAGTATTATGAACACGTCACTGTGATCAGTTGAAATGGCATCATTGCATAGAAAAAAAGTGTGAAGAAATGTGGCGCAGAGTGGGAATTATAGCTCTGAGCAGCCGTACACTCCAGATTTTATTGATAGTTCTAGCTACATTGCCTTGAGAATATTGTCAGTGTATGTTCTTTCACGAATCTATAAAGAATTTCTTTCAAAATAAAAGAAAAAATATTCACGCTCGAATATTTCGAGGCGACGATTTTTTTTCAATTTTGCGCCTCTTCAATTTTCTTATGTAATGCTCAAATGATCAGATTATTCGACTTTTTCACTAATCTGATCGGTTGACTTTAAGAAACGCCCCTATATTAAGGGTTCATATTTTGGCGGGGTACATTACAGGGTTCAAGCAGAAATCCATATAATATATCATAAAATGCAAAATCCACTGTTGGGCTCCCCTATTATTAAGAAAATATAATTTTTCAGATCCCTTAATAATTTCGTACATCTAAAACTATTGTTTTTTCTTAAATCATTTTACTATTTCAAGATATTTTAATTGAAATATACATTTCTGTATAGGAAGATATTAGGTTTGTAAAGACAATAAGATGGAATAATATATTCCAAAAAGAAGAACCATCTGAACACAGAGAAATTATAAAATATTGAAACTAAGATAAATGTTATTCTCAAATACAGAATCTCAAAGAAAGTTTAATAATAATTTAGTCACACCAAGCTAATTATGACTTAGTCTCTATGTTTTATGTTGTCATCATTCACACAAATACATAAGCTTATGTCATATTAACCTACCTAGGTTATATTAAACCAAAATTATTCTCACCTAATAACTGGAGATCTCTCTCGATGGGGAGAGAATGGAATGATGCTATGAAGAGATACCTCTCGATGAAGAGATCGATGTGGTGATGAAATTTCATGACGATCCCGTAATAGTGGAGGTGTTGTAGGTGAGACAGGGGAACAGGAACCATTTCTTAAAGGAGATGATGCCTTTTCCCATTCACTAATAGGCACTTGTGTGTAACGCTGTGGTGTCACTGTTCTAAGGGGTGTGCCTGCAGGAACATTATCATCAGGAGACACACTTTCAAGACTTGCTGAACGTGATCGATGCTTTGACTTCTTCTTCCGTTTCTTTTTATCTTTCTTGCGTTTCTCTTTCTTTTTTTTATACCTATGGTCTTCAAAGTCTGGCTCCGGTTCCTCATACTCAACCCCTCTCCTCTTCCTTGCTGCTGAAGAAGAATCACGGGTGAGTGTGTATTCCTCAGCAGCCCGACGGCTTGTAGTGGTCACAGATATCTTGTTGTCAAGGAAAGTGCGTATAGAATGAGATTTTCTGGTTCTATCCAGGTCATCAGCTATGTGCCTGCCTATAGAGCTTGCTTCGCTTTCGATCTCTCCAGCCTCCGGGGCTGAGAGATCTTCAGAACTAACGTCAGAATATTCCACCAGAGGTTTAACAGAGTTAATAGTAGCATAAGACTGTTCATGTGTACCACCAGAGTGTGTCCTATACTTCTTGTGGGCACGCTTCTTGTGCTTGTCCTTATGGTGCTTGCTATGCCTCTTGTCTCCTCTGTCGTAGCTCCGCTCCATAATTGATAGGGGCGGCTTCCGCCCAAGCCTTCCTTCACATTACATCAACTGAAATGGATGAAGATTTTTATGCAGTTGTGAGTTGGTTGATATTACATTTATTATAATCGCATTACGTTTATGATCTTTTTATTTAAGTTTTTGTTTATTAGTTATTCCAAAGTTTAAGAGGTTCATGGACTTTGTAACAAGATGTGATTTTGTATTACTTTAATTAAAACTAATCAGTTTATAAGTTAAAATTTACGGTCAGTAACATTAATAAAAAATTCTAAAAATAACAACTTTAATATGAAGTATGAAAATAGAGATTAAAAATAATAAGCCATATTCGTTGCAGTAAAGAGCATTCTTATGAAGTAAATAAACTTAACAAAAAGAACTTACCTTAACAAAAAAACGACGGACGTGGGTCCGTCGAAGGCACAATACTTAATTTTTGCAAATTACTTATTTGGGTTAGATAGGATATTGTATCTAATACTTTAAATGGCCTCTTGGCCTTAAATATATCTTTATTCTATTTTATTATTCGTTTATTAGCATTATTTCGCTAATCATGATCATAAATTGCGCATAAGTCATGTAATTATATCGGATTCTTTTTAGTGCAAATTCAAGAATGTCGATTTATAGTCGGCCATTTGCTTTTTCATTTCAATTCCATTATTTCATCACATTTCATACTGTTGCCAGCAATGAAAATAATATACAATTGTTTATTTTTTTGACATTGCTGACTGCCTTAAAATATCGCAACTGCAGTGCAGTAATCTAATGCCGGAGCCAGACATAGCTTCCTTTGAATGATCATATAATGTGGCCGGAAACTTTGTGTCACTGCACAAAGTTTTATAGAACTTTGTAGACTTCAAGGACAAAAACGTACAAACACTTTGAACTATGTCTGGTTCAGGCAAAAAGCCGGCGCCCCACTATTAACTTCACTTATTTGAACATTTGTTTGTGACTTATAAATAGTGCTATGTTTTTATAATATATAGTTTATAGATAAATACTAATTTACATCGAGTTTGAAGCCCACTTTACGAAAATTAGTAATTTTAAATTTAATTATTAAATATCAACCTTAAAGACAACTTATGTTTGTTTTATGCCGACGCCAGATAGCTTCATTTGAATGATCATGTAATGTTGCCGGGGACTTTGTGTAATTTTTTTTTGTCTCCAAGGACGAAAATGTACAAACACTTTGAGTTGTCTGGCTAGGGCATATCAAATTTTAACACCCATTTCTACCTCTTTGGTAACTAATAAGTATCTTGCAGAACAATAAATTCTGGCTTATTGGTACTAGCGTTTTACACGATACTTCGTAGTCATAATCATATTAAATAGTACAGCATAGATTATACAGTATGTTTGAGTAGTACAGTTAATTGTATTCTTTATCTGTGATTGCGTGTTGCGTCCTTCGTTGAAGGGATTTATTTTTCTAAATACTTTATAGAAAATCCAAAAATAATTACTGGATTTATATCTGTATATGTAGTTTAAATAGTGCTATTATTTTCTAAAACCTATTATTATGTCTTATCATAGGACACTGTAACTTCTTATTTCATTTCACGGCATCGGTCTTGAATACAGAACAGTAGGTTCCCATTTCCCAATATGGAAAAGAAATTTCAAATATCTTAATTATTCGCTTTGTTAGTAGTTACAGTGTAAGTTATACTGAGTAATATTAGATTTGCACCAGTGGCTACCGATTAGTAAGTGTAATAATGTTTGAATGGATGATTTCGAAGTCATTGAACCTGTGTGCGGCATGCTGACATTGTGAATTGTGAATCGGAAGTATGTAAATAAACATGAACGATATAGGCATTAAAATAGTAGAATCTCCAAAAGACCGGTTGGTTGAGGTGTCCCCGGTGGAGATAGCCCATGAGAATGACGTCGATCCCCTATCTATTGATGATGTGAAAGATCCTCTTGTAAACGATAACGAAGGAAAGGGAAGCTGTGATGACGATACCAAAGAGCCAGTAAATGAGCCGAATAAGGACTGCGATCATCGGCAACCTAGTGAAACCGTAAAAGGTATTTCTCCTTTCTTATTTTTTTACATACTCATTAAATAGCCTCATGAATTATAAACTTCTTTAAATTAAGTGAAACAAT
Organism: Charaxes varanes; assembly: GCA_024363005.1. NCBI lineage: Eukaryota > Metazoa > Arthropoda > Insecta > Lepidoptera > Nymphalidae > Charaxes > Charaxes varanes. Next base: position 1,534,795 of record JANCMC010000002.1, read on the forward strand.
ATCTGAAATTTTTCTTCTTTAGAGATGTGTTAATGCAAAGAAAATCTATAACATGTATGTATACATTTTACAAAGTGTTTTTTTTAGCCTTAGAACAACAAGAAAAATGATATTGACAGTTATCTATAGATTCAAATAAATCTAATTTTATCAATAGTTTTTCATTTCCACAATTACATATACAAATTGATATATACATATGAATAAGTTGTAATAGAGTACAAAAATTCAATATACTTTAGATTTCATAATTAAGATGTAAAAGTATTGAAAAACTTATGTATGTAATGGATTAGTTATTAATTGAAATTTAAAGATTACAATATGGGCTTTTTGCAGATGAGCAGCTTAAATTATCAGAAAGTCCTGTAGGTCTACTTGAAAACAATACTGCAGCTACACTAATCAATGATACATTGAAGGAAGAAGTGCCACAAGTTGTGAATGAAAAAAGTTTACAGCATAATTCAATTGGTGGATTACATGCGAAAGAATCTGAAGCAGTAATTGAAGTAAATGAAGATAGTCCAAAAGTAGAAGTTAAAACTTCAGAAATTCCTGATGTGGAGATGACAGATGTTCAGTTGGTAGACAAACTTGAAAAAGACCATAAATCTAGCCTACAAGCTATTAATGGTGATGTTACTAAAGTGAGTACAGTGTTTATTGACACTCAGTGGTACAGAATATGACCCGTTATGTACTGTATTATTGAGACAAAAGTAGATTCATTGTTTTTTATTGTACACATTTTATGTTTGTCAAAACATTAATTGAGAAGGATTTAGTCATGTAAATTCTTCTGTTATTGTTAAAATTAACAAAAATGAACAAATAACAAAAATGCCTTTATCGTTTTGTCCATTTTTAATATGAAAATTGACCAAAATACAGAAATGGTACCTTCAACTTATAGCGATTTATCTTTTACTCATCCCAATAAGATTCTGCAGCTGATCAGGAAAGGCCTGGATGATGTTTATAATGTGATTTTGAACGATTTTTTCACAGGTTACAGCAACAGCAATTTTCAACTGACTAAGTGCCACTGGGGCGTTAAGCTTTGATTCTCTGACTCTTTTAAGTATGTCCCAGATCTGTTCTGTAGCATTCAACTTCTAAAGGCAATTTTTCATGCAAACTGCAGGGTTAGGTTGTGTGTAGTCTTGCAATAGTACAAAATTATCACTTCAAATAAACCTCTGAAACCTAAATTACAACATGTTCCAAAAGATATCTTCGACAAATATTGTTCTTTTCTTTATTCATGGACAAATTTAAGTTTGTTCAAATTATTTTCAACAATAACTAAACTGGTAGGATCATCTTTAACCAACTTCAAAAAAAGGAGGAGGTTATCAATTCCACCCGTTTTTTTTTATGTTTGTTTCCGCAGAACTTTTACCTGATCTCTTTTCAAACTGTGACTGCCCCACAGTGACAAGTGTCCAATTTCTTCATTCTGATGGGCATAAACTTTTCTTTGATTCTTCTTAACACAAGTTTTAGGCTATCTAAAGCTTTGAAAACCTTTTGGCATTCATTTATCACCAGAACTTTGCCTCACTTGCTTGTTAATCTGATATAAGTTTGCAAGAAAATTGTAGTCCGAATACTTGATGCCCCTGGAAAGTTCTGAACCACTGTCAAGTGCATTTGCATGCATATTTGGTTCCTCCATACTTCTTATTGTTCTCTAACTTAGGATATACCTTGTTTTTTTTTTATTGCAAGAGTGATAAATCGATTTTCTAGCAATAAAGGACTTTACTCCACCATTTTACTCCACCACTTTACTTTACTCCTCCACTTTACTCCACCATTTTTTGGATTCTTTGTATATGAGCTGGTCTGATCATACATTTTTGGAGCAAACCAGAGAGTTGTAAGGTGTTCATTTAGCATATCAGCAATGATTCCCTGTGTTGGACCTTAACTTCAAAAAATCACAGCTGAGCAATCAGAGCTGCACTTTTAGCTTTTGGTTTTCGGAATTAGTAAGGCGTTTAGATTAATTGGTTAAATATGTGTCTTAGGCATTTAGATTAATTTACGGAGAGGGTTATTTGGATTAATTTACAATAATGTTGTTTTTGTTGCAAATATGAACTAAAATAGGTATAAAATGCACTGTAGTATTGATCTACAAAAAATCGGAAATTGTGGATCACAATTCCTAGTTAATTACAAATAATATTAAAACATTTTTCTTGGTCAACAAGACATAGTTCCACATGGTGAAAATTTGTGTGTGAGCTCCTAATATATTAGTAATAATAATTCTAGTCTCTACTCGGCTTACAATAGTCTATAGTGGAGCCTAAATTAAAGCGTCAAAAAGTTTAAAGTACTTTTAGATAGAACTGCTGGATACTATGTAAAATGTGAAGAAGTTGCCTGTTTTTATATTTGAAAAAAATACCTATAATCTTTAAATATTGTCTTAATATTTATTATAGGATGAACATTTAAATAAAAGAAGAGCTAGTGAAGATGTTGATACTGAATCACCTTTAAAAAAGCTCTGTGCAGAAGTAGAAAGAACATTTCCACAACATGACATAATGATAAACGATTACATACAAACAGCTACAAAAAACAATATAGATGAAATACAAAGGCACACAGAACAATTACTTTCAGAAATCCAAACCTTACGGGAACTAGCTCAGAAAAAAGAACACGAATGGAATAACATTTTGCATCTTAAAAAAGTTAAGGAGGAAATTTTACTGAGGCTGCTAAGACGAAAACAAGTATTGTCCTTCGAGAAAAGTGCGGATGTCAATGGGGCGGAACGAACTGATCCCTTCGATTATCTCAATCAAGCTAAAAACTTAGCAATAGATAAGAGTGACGAGATTTCCGGTTTAGCGATTAAACAACCCGGTTCCGCCATGATTAACCCTATTATTCAAGGACCAGTGCTGCCCGTTACGTCACACTTTAACCCTATGGCAGGTTTACCGCCACCCTATGACAAGGCAGCGCATATGCAGCCTATGCCAAAGCCAGTATTCCCTCAGGCAATGATGATGCCTGGACCCATGCCCGGTTTTCCAAGGGATATGTGTGTAAGTCGTATTGGTGGGCACTGGAGCTGTCAACTGTTTGCAATTGCATAGTTTAATAGCACAGTTTTGGAAT
>JANCMC010000002.1:1841121-1851811 GCA_024363005.1 Charaxes varanes
ATATATGTTTTTTCCAGCTAAGCGTTTCATTGATATTTATACCTAGGTATTTTATATCCGTTACTCTAGACATTATGGTACAGGAGCAAGGTACATTTTGTTCATTATAGTTTCTATTACAAGGAAATGTATGAATTAATAATTTTGATTCTTTCGGCAAATATGTCTTTGTTTTATTAAAACAGATATATTTTGATTTATCAATATTAAGAGTTAGAAGGTTATCCTCTAACCAAGAAATAATGGACGTGAGTCCCCTTTCTGCTAAAAGATGCACCTCAGCCCATGAGGGTGCATGAAAAAGAACAACTGTATCATCTGCATACATTTGAATATCTGCGGCTTTTAAATTGATATCGCATAATTCGTTAATATAGGCTAAAAATAGTGTCGGGCCCAATATGCTACCTTGAGGCACTCCGTATGTGGTATTACTAAACTCGCTAGTGTAATTTTCGATTCTTACACACTGCCTACGATCAGTTAGGTAATTTCGAAACCACAGAAGAACATTTCCCCTTAGTCCCATATTCTCAAGGCGCGCTAGCAGAATCGGGATTGACACTGTGTCGAAAGCCTTCTGTAAATCGAGAAATATCCCAAGACATTTCTCTTTGCTGTCAAGGTAAGATGTTATTTTAGAAGAAAGTTGAAGAACAGCCTCATCTGTGGAACGCGAGTGCCGGAAACCATATTGATTGTTTGACAGGTAGTTGTTCTTTTCCATGTAGCTAGTAAGCCTTCTGTTAGCTATCTTTTCAATAACTTTGGAGAGTGAGCTTAATAAGGAAATGGGTCTATAATTTGTCGTCTTTGTTTTATCTCCTGTTTTATATATGGGACATATAACAGCATTCTTAAATATGTTTGGAAAAACACCAGATTCAAAACTTAAGTTTATTAGATACGACAAAGGCTCAGCTAGAGTATATTTAGATTTATTTAATATTGAAGTGGATATTTTATCCATACCAGGTGCTTTATTCATTTTCAAACTAGAAATAATGTCTATCACTTCTGTCGGCTCAGTTAAATACAATGTCATGGAGTTTAGCGGTATAGAACAGGATTTAACTTTCTTAGAAAGCGTAATATCATCAGTATTCAATTTGTCTAATGTTTGTTTAGCTAGATTACTTCCTACCGATGTAAAATACCTATTGACATGGTTGAGAGAATCTACTGGACATGGTTTTATTCTTAAGAGCTCCGTAGGGGAAACCTTTGTTTTATTTATGTTACATACCTCCTTCATAATATCCCACGTTTTCCGTAAGTTACCTTTACTTAGTTCTATTTTTTGTATTAATGAATATTCATACAACATTTCTGCACTATTTTGGTTTCTAACCAGAAGATACCTCCTTTGTGATTGGTATTTTAGAGATTAATGTTAATATTACTGCATAGTTTAAAGAAAAATGTATTTATTGGCAAAACTTAAGAAACAGTTTTTAAGTAGCCTGATGTATCCCACTGCTCCCACACACACATTGGTCGAACACTATGAAGGCAAAGGCAGTGGGCAGTAGTACACAGCATGCCTTCCACTCTATACATGTTTGTAAATTATGGAGACCACTTGATCATGGTCACTATCCTCAGCAATAAGGAAGAAAATCCCACGGTTGGGCAAAATCCTTAAAAAAAACTTACGATACAAAATTGTGTTCAGCAAGAGGGGGATCCCAAAGATGAGACAATGGTTGTTGGAGTAGTAAATGTAGTGGAATTAAAGCAGCTTGTTTATCTGATTCAGTCCAGCCACATAAATCATCATCATCTGCAGCTTTCTTTCCTTTTTTTCCTAAAGTTAACTTTGTAGAATTCTAAAACAATATAGATACAGGAAGTTAGTGTCAATGAAAAATAAGAAATACATAGTTTTCTTCTTCCTAGCATTTAGCCTAGTTTAGTACCAAATTCCCCATAGATTGCAGAGGATTTGGCTTAGAGGCGAGTTTAGATGACCGACATCTTCCCCGGAACCCTCACTATCTCTATCTCACAACTACTACAGTGACATTAATAGGAACTCACTGTTTTACCTGCCTTCTGAAACACAGAAAATATAAATAGTGTTGGAATGGATCACCTGTCTATCACCTGACCTCGGCAAGAGTCACTTAACCCAACAATTGACCCAAATGCAAATTGATTAGGCTGCAACCTACTCAAGAAATATATGAGTATAAATAATATTCAAAATATTAAAAAGTAGAAAAATGGCCAAGAGTGTGTCAAGACACGCTTATATAGAAGTATTACTTTTATTGTGTATACATTATACCTTTATTGTGTATACAGATTTCTATATCTGATATACAATAAAGGTATTTGTAAAATAAGAATACAAAATCTTTATTTATAAAAGTAAGTGTACAGTTCAATGAAATTCTAACCTTTAAACTAAGGGTTAGAATATATCTTTAAAAGTTTTATCAAATTTTGCGCAAAATAAGTTTCCTAATAAGTTATTAGCATGTCCTAACATGGAAAATTTCAAGTCTATAATTCTAATAGTTTGGAAATCCTAGAGGGTCAACCACCTTGAATGGACATAATGAAACTATAAGGGTTTTCTGTGGGACTACAGAACCCTAGAAGAAAAAATGTAAATTTTTTTTAGAAGCTCCCATATTTAGTGTATTCTAATAACATTACAAATACTTACATCAGCAGCTAACTTAGCATCCTTAGTTTTCATTATTTGCGTAAATAAATACATAACCATTTTTACTATATTTAAGGTTTTAATCCGAATATCACCATCAATTGTCTGCTCTTTTAATATTGGCTCTAGATAGCCACATAGGCTTTTTACAGTCCTCATTATATGATCAAATCCTAAAAATAAATATACATATGTGATTATACCAATGTTTAAGTTTAATATGCTGTTTAGTATTACCTGTTCTGATTTGCACGAAACATGAAAAAATAAGGGTTCGAAACTAGTCGGGCAATCCCGACAAAACATAAGTGCGAGTTTAAAAACCGTTTTTATAATAACTATGAAAAAAAAACAGTCCTCACCTTTATTTATAACATTCCATTCCAGTTTCGTACCATGAACTATAATCGAAAAATATGTATCAAAATGTTCGAGTATATATTCCACTCCCTCTGAATTATACGCTCGGGCTGCATCTATATAAAAGATAATTAATTGTTTAAGTAATGGTCGACCTTATAAATTAATTTATGGTAGTATTTTTATGGAAAATTGACAGAAACCTTGTAATTTCGATAATAGTAAACGAGGCTGAACCACATCTTCGACGTTATATTGACCAGCGTGCGATTCAAGTAGTTCGTCTTTTTGGAGCGGTATAGAAAAATCAAAGTGACTCATCTTTACTTTTCTTTTCTCTTAACATAAACGCAATAGTAAATCTAAAATTCTCAATCCTCAAAACAAACACTTTACGTTCTACGACTGTTACAAATTCAAATTTCAAATTGTTGTCAAAATGTCAATGTCAAGTATTTTTTTAATATATTTTTTTGCTACAAGTTCATTAAGGCCGTTTCTCTATAGCTTTATTAAAATGAACACATCTTGTTTGATTACTAAGTGTAAAGTGTTTTAATGTTTTAGCCAGAGACGTGGGACAAACTGTTTATACAGTTACAGATTTAAATATATTATGCAGTAAATTTTATTTAAAACTATATTTATTATTTGGATTGAAATACATGATTTTCCTTATGTTAATCATTATCCATTAGATACATATTTTAGGTCAATAAAATATTATGTGTATTGAAATTCTTATTACTTAATTTTTATTTACAATCCCTAATCTAAAAAAATATAGTATTAATTTAATTATTTGTATTTTGTTTGTAAATAAAATCCTAAATTTGGAAATGAGTGAAAATCAGATTGGTTTGTTAGAAAGTTGTGGTAAGGAATGTTGTAAAATCTATGAATCAGTAATTCGTTTCTTAATAGGCTGCGGCTGACACGTTGCTGAAACGTCAACTGACATGTAAGACTAATGTCATAAACTGTCTGACGAGTTGGGAGCTCGTATCACTTTCTTGTGTAGTAAATGTACACGTTTCACGTCCTATACTTTTGATTTATTTACTTTCTCTAGTTGTGTTGTGTATTAAAAAAGATTTTAACACAAGCAAATACATACACATATTAGTATAATGTCCGGTAAAGGAAACAAAGCTTTTACTAAAGAGGAAGAGTTGCTGCTTCAAGATTTCAGCAGAAATGTATCTACGAAGTCTTCAGCATTGTTTTATGGAAATGCGTTTATCGTTTCTGCGATACCCATATGTGAGTTTTTCAGATATTTTATTTTTGAGCTTGATCACTTTTATTGTCTTTTTCATACATAGTTCAGATTTTTAAGTTACCGTTATTTGTTGATTCAGGGTTATTTTGGAGAGTTCATTCTCTAGAAGTTAGTACATCATTAGCTTGGTTCGCTCTGGTGACTACTGCAAGTACGTGGCTTCTTGCTTTGGCGTATCGTAACACTAAGTTCCAGTTGAAGCATCGCGTTGCTGTGCGCCGCGAAGACGCTGTAGCGCGTGAAATGGCTAGAAAACTAGCTGATGAAAAGAAAATGAGCAGGAAGGAAAAGGATGAAAGGTATTTTTAGGACATTAAAATTAATTTATTTTTATAATACATACATAGGACTATCAATACACAGTTTCCTAAGGTAGGTAACAATATATGTGTGTTATAGGTAATCACTGACTTATACCTATCTATATCCTCTTAAATATGCAAATACATGTTTATATACATGTACATAATCTAGACAGGAATTGAACCCACAAGCCCCAAAGTGCAAGGCACGGTCACTGTCTACTGTGCAGACAAGCTAGTCAATGTCAGTCAGTTATTATAAAATTTATTATTAATTATCATAGTCATATTTTTTTAAATTTTTTTTTAAATTATAATTCATGTCATTATAAGTATGTTATCAATCTAAGACTGAAAGAGTCTAAGTGAAAGTTGTCTAACTTTGTATCATGACTTACATTAGTAATCTGCCTATTTGTTATTGTCCCCTAGTGACTGTACATAAATTAAATAATAAGACAAGACGAAATTCCATATAATATTTTTTATTTTTAATTGATCTGTGTAAGATGTTGAATAACGAAAAAATAAAATAAATTTAACTGTGAAAATCCTTCATCTAAATTCTTATGATATTTGTTCAATTTTATCTGTTTTTCTTGGTTTCTATACATAGTGTATACTTTTTATAATGTATCTCAAGTGACCGGACATTTTTATCTGTATAGAGAGTTTTAGTTATGTGGAAGGACTAACGAAAAGTAACTAAATCTTTTATTGCAAGTATTAAAAATATTTTTTGTTAACACAACACTATTCCTTTACTGGCCATCTTGACAGGTTCAAAATTGACTGAAAATACACACAAGGTAGATACCTAGCATGTTTAATAGCTGACACCAACATTGCCTAATGACAATGTAACATATGTGTAATGGCACTTGTGTTCGTTCATTTCTATTATAAACAAAAGTAAATTATTTAATACATTTGCAAATATTTGCTGACATCTAAATATAGACTAGTATTTTCGTTATAGAGAATGGCTGTTGCGTTATAAAGAGTGTATTAATATGTTGAGACAACTAAATTGACCTAACTTCTAAGTAATAGGGAGTTGTTTGTTATATTACTGTTATTATTATATTTTATATTTACTACTTTAAAATAATAATTTTAAATATATTTATAAATATGTTTGACCTCTTAAATTATGTGTTTTCAGAATTCTATGGAAGAAAAATGAGGTAGCAGACTATGAGGCTACTACATTTTCAATTTTTTACAATAATGCCTTATTCCTGACGATTGTGATATTAAGCAGCTTTTATTTGCTGCGCTCTTTCACACCTACTGTGTATCCTTTTGAAAAGTACATATATGACATAAAATGTACAGCTACCTTATTATAGTATTATTTAATTTAAGAGACGAATTTCTTAGCATTCCATGGATTTACCGTGCGGGTATCAGGTCTGTTGCGTTGCAGAGGAAGGAACCACATCATTGCCCGGGACTTGTGATCCAAGTGTAGGTTTAAGAGCACTCTTTCTAGTGGATAGTAACAATCACCTTCACTACTAGTGTTCCCTCCCCTGCCTAGCCAAATTTGGTATAATCCTACTAGTGTGGATTTAAATGTCCTTCCTAACAGAAAACTTATAATAGTTCTTGACAAGTCAAAGTATTTTCGAATGTTGTACAGGGATTTTGCTGATATACTCCTCGCTCCCACCTCTATTGTTTATAAGCTGGGTTTGTAACCATGTTTGTGAGCACATTTATTAGGTCAAAGTATTTGTTCGCCTTCATCAAATGATTTCTAGGGATGTTGGCCTCCCATAATGTTTTTTTAATATGCTCTTATACTGTTATCTTCCCTATGACACAGTGCTCTTATAACACATTAATATTATTGTATTTGTATTTGTATATATATGTATATATATATATATATATCAGTACATCATAGATATAGGTAGGATGTATGTAGATTGATAGATACTGCCAGTAATTAGGTATTTTAATTGTGTGTTGTTAAAAATGCTAAATTGTATTAAATAGATGCATTAACATACTTTCCTTAATTCTATGTGTACAGAAACTATATAGTGTCCCTCACGGCCGCTTCAGGACTTCTGGCTCTCCTTTCAACAGGCACCAAATGAAAATCATAGACTGAGTGTGTGTTTGTGATGAGAGTGCAAAATTTTTATACAATAGTGTGTTGTTAAACTCAGATTTTAAATTATTAAGGAATGTGCTAATTGTTGGTAGATTCTATATCTGAAATGAATTTATAATTTAAAGTGATTAAGAAATACACAGTAAATTTAAACAGTCTTTTATTTATTTACATTGTCATAGAAATACAAACTTATTTATAATTTATGTCTATTATTACTTAAAAAATAGTTGTCCTTAAAATATAGCTGTTACTTAATAGGGTGGGACATATGCACTTAAATCACATAATTTAGTAAATTTGTTAATGTGTCATTTTTAGAGTCATTTGGATCTGAAATACAAGCAAATTTCAATACCACTACGTAATAGTTGCTTATTGTATACTTACTGATGGCTCAAAATTCTTCTGCAACGTTTCATAAACTCCAATACAAACATTTTTACTATGTCTTTATGTAGACATAATTGAATTTTTTTCATTTTCGTCTGGATTCCTAAATATTTCTCAGATAGATTAAATTACGTATGCGGCCAAGATATTATATATTTTGTGCCTTCTAGTGAAAATCTTATAAAGAAAATTTAATCAGTTAAAAAGATTATCGTAGACAAAATGAAAAATAGAAGCAAGAAATCCTACACTGCAAGTCAACATTTTACGTGGCCATTATTTTGCGTATTACATAACTATGGCAATTAATCTTTAATATTTTATACAATAAAATTGTTAATATCATTTGGATATTGTTGTGTCTAATATTAATATAATGTCTGGAGAGTCTAATTATTGTGGAGAAAATGGATGGCAAACGTGGAGAGCGCCTACGCGTTGGTCTGACACCATGAGGAAGGCGAAAGAGATAAAGAAGGCGGTGGGCGGTAATGTAGGAACAGCGTGCCGTCTACTCTACACATGATGTAACCTATGGAGACTGTTTGTTTATGGTCACGATCCTCAGCAATGAGGGAACGACGAAGAACAAGGAGAAAGAAGCTACGGGTAGCATACTTTAGATGTGAACACGAGTATTTGAAGTGATATTTAAATTCAGTTCCTTTAAAGATTTTGTAAGAACTATTTATAAAAGAGTGGCAAAGGAGTTTCTTGCTTTTTCTCGTTTTTTTTTTTTTTCAATTTTTCTCGTAGCTCGAATCTTCCGAATCAGTGGTAGCTTTTAAAATATTTGACGATTCAAAAGACTTAAAAGTTTACCTGAATAAGATGCCAATTGAATTGAATTTGAGGATTATCCAGTAGTAAGAAGAATTTTTTCTTGAAAAAAACTAACGTAAAGCCATATTATTCGTATTAAACTCAAAATTGATGCAAATAATTTGCTTTTTAAACAGCTTCACAGGTTTATATATTTCGATACTTAATGAGATTTTAAAGGGAAAATTCACATTACTTTTAGAGAATAGTACCTATAGAAGTAGTATATTCAGAAGCGAAAAATGAATGAGTGTATTTTGAATTTCCCATCGTGTACATTTGGAGTAGGCAGATAAAATTTTTCATATACTTTTGTATCTGTTTTACTACAAAATCTCTGTTTTCATTTTAGTTTAAGTTAAAAAAAAGTAGGCCGATTTTCAGACTGTTTACGGCCACCTCAAAGTAAATCTTTTTCGATAATTTTTTTTTTCATTTGTTCTATCGTTCGACGATAAATTATACAAGTTGCAAAAAAATGATACAAGTTATATAAACAATTACTTCCTGGCAAAAAGAAGTCTATCTGTATAGACACAAGAAGTTTATTACTATAACTTATAAAGCATGAAGTAAATAAATACCTCTACAAAAACATAAGGGGATTTAAATATTAAATTTAAAGAGAATCTTCGTTCTGACTAGCAGTTGCACTGTCAAATCTCACAGTTCGCATTGGAACGCTGGATTGCCAGGCGCTCAGTACATCATGCCAACGTGCAACGGCTCCGTGCGTTGGAAGTAGACGTTCGGGTTGCTGCTGAATGTAGGTTCAACGCTCGTGTATACGTTGCCCTCGTCTGGTCGCATCATCACGCCTGTAATATAATTTATTTATTTAGATATTTATTTATTAGGTCATCTACACAATGTCTGTACACGCCTAAACTATACTCGCTTTGAACTTATTTCACTCAAGCTGTACTTTGGCACAGAAGGTTGTTTTTTCGGAAAATTGCCAATTTTAATAAAACTTTTTTATTCGAAAACCTGATTATTATTCTCATACAGCAATTTTCAAAAAAATGATATCAACATTTTTAAACTAAATATGGTCTCGAACTTGATAACTCGACCGAATGTATGAAGCTATACTCTTATGCCAATATACGTCTCGAGTCGATTCAGTTGCACGTGAGTATACTTTAAATTTACAACTTGAATGCCATTAAAATTATTTAATAATACTTAATTTAGTTTAGTAAGTTAAATTACTTGTACTTTTAGTAGCAGTAATATAAATAGGGTGACTATTTTCAATAAAGATATATATTTTATATTTATTAAATTTAGCTTTAGCATTCTAAAATTTCGTAGACTTCAAACATTCAATTTTGCCAGAAGATGGGGTTAAAATTTGTCTTAAATTCTTAAATATGGCTCTTAAATATAAGGTTCTTATGGACTAGTTTCAGAAACATGTAACATTAGAAATATTTAGATACTTATATACCACCAGAGACTAGCCCAATAGGTGTAACAACTTCGTTAGGTCGAGTCGAATTAAATGAATTTAATTTTTCTCAATCGTTGACGGTATTAAATTTTTAAGGAAATTCTAAATTTAGTTTATTATATTAATTTAAGATAATTGTGTCCTATTCTATTTATTGATTTAATGGGTGCGTCCTAAAACATAAAGATATAGCCACCACGTTCAGATATAAGATTAATTTTATACAGAGAGAACCAATTATTAAATGTGTAGATTTAATAATTTTGGGCAGTGCAAAGTTACCTGGCGGTAGAAGGTAATGGTAAGGCGGGTAATTGTAGTGATAATGCGTTAGAGGGTGCAGGGGGTAGTGCGGCGGAGGACACAGTGAGCGTGCGTGCAGGTGTGAGCCGGCGAATATGCCTCCGTACGGATCTGCAAAAGTAATTCAACGAATTGCGATCAAATTCCCGTGCATATAAGCGCTAGTTCTTACTTAATAGCGCATTGTAGATACTTAACTAACCGGCTGGCTGAGCGGGAGGTTCCTTGCGATCAAGTATGGGCGGTGGTGCCGGCGCAGGGGCGGCAGCCGAAACCATACCGTACTTGACTGGTTTAAAATGGAAGAAAGAGGGCGAGTAGCCGGAACCACCTACTCCTATTGAGCTAAGTCCTTCTTCTCGGTCCGCATCCCATCGACCTTCTCGGCCTAGTGCGGCTAAGCGTCTTCCTTTGGGCGCAAACATCAACACAAACACTACAACACAAGTGCCCAATAATCCAGCAGCTATACAGGCATCCCGATGTTGCTCAGGCGCGCCCAGAGCTGCTGCCACCCAACAAATCCACACGGCGGCAGTCGCACCACCCGCACCAGCAATGTGCGTCGCTTCTCTATAATTATCGCGAATCCCACGCGATCTTAAAGCTACTCCGCAAACCACTGCTATTAGAAATGCAGCGTAGCATAGTGATAAAAGTAAGTCTGATATCGGGGAGTCACATCTGACTGCTCCGACCGCCACTCGCGGAGGCGATCCGCCTAACCATTGTGCACCGATTGCCACTTGTATCATGACTGCAAAAAATAATAGCAGTCCTTGGTATGCCGCTGGCAAGTATACGCCACCATTTAAACTTAATAAGAAAACACATTTCACGAGCAATGAGGCAAACACAATCACATAAGAAACGCCAGTTCCAAACCGCACGGCACCATTTAAGAAATCATGTACATAATATTGGTTATTCTTTTATATTTTTAATGCTATACAATTTTTTTTTAAATTTGTAC
>JANCMC010000002.1:1906914-1918701 GCA_024363005.1 Charaxes varanes
GCAGTTGAGGAAGTGCGCCACGGCCGCGCTCGTGCTCATGGGCTCGCACGCCTGCAGGTAGGGCGCGTACAGGTGCTTGGCGGCGCGCAGCAGCAGCTCGGCCACGGCGATGGCGTGCAGGTAGGCCAGGCCGGCGTGCGGCTGCAGCGCGGCGCACACGCGGCCCAGGTAGCGCACGTTGATGCCGCGCGCGTGCAGCGCCTCCGTGAGCGCCGCGCCGTCCATGGGCGCCGACGCGTGCTCCAGGCACTCGCGCACGAAGGCGGGGATCTGCGAGGCCAGCAGGAAGGCGGCCGCCTCCTTGACGAGGTGGCGCTGCTTGGCCAGCTGCTCGGGCGGCGCGGCGTGCCGGATGCCGGCCGAGTACACGTCGGGGTTGAAGCGCACGTCGAACTCGGCCTCCTTCAGCGACGCCACCGCGCGCGCCGCCGCCGACACCACGGCGCGCGACCGCGACCCCGCTGCCGAAATACGCGCGGTCAGTGCGGGCACGGGCCCAGTACGTGCCAGTGACCTCGCTTTCGTCCCATTGTTGTTACTACTTACGGTCGCTGTCCTGTTTGTCCCCGCTGCATATAGAGTCTGTTATGCTCTCCACTATTTTCTTGGCGACGTCCGTGTCGATGTCGGAGTAGTTCTCTTCCAGCAGAATTTCGTCATCTTTGTCTTTGATCTCGACCTTGTCCGCTGCACCTGCCTCTTTCGCTGGTTCCTTTTTGGCACTCTCCGCTGTATCCTCTTTCTTTTCTTTTTTTTGTTTCTTATCTTTAACCTCCTTCTCTTGACTCTTATTGTCTCTCTTGGCGTCCTTTTCAGTCTCCTTATCAGTTTCTTTCTTATCATCTTTCTCGCCGTCCTTACTGGATTCGATGGACTTCGTTTCGGACGTGTTGCGCTGACGTTTAGCACTCAGCTGCTGCAGATGAAACGCGGCATACCGTATGAACATGAAGTAACGTGCCCTGTAACATTAAACAGTTTTGAAAATTCTGCTTATTTTCCTATCTTTTTTTAATAAATTTAAAGGTGCGGTTGCCTGTTTCTAGACATGAAAACTTAGTAGTAATACCTGTCTTATAAGCATCAACAAAAAAAATAGTACTTGTAAACTAACTGCATAACCCGACCTACTTAGCAGCGTACATCTCACGACTGTGCGCAATAAAAATAAAATATTTAAGCTCATATCAATGTCAACAGCCATCGTTTGATAATAGTTAAAACGTATAAATATTGATTTATCACGAAATATATATTCATTCGAAGAGCCTCTGTAGACTCCTACTTACTCTACAAAGCTGTCGACTAACTCCTGTCTCAGACAACACAGCTTGTGCTTGTGTATGATGGGGAAGCCCATCGCCTTGATGTCCTCCCTCAGGTCGTCGTCCTCCACTGTAAACAATATATTAAAAATTCAACACCCGATTACACATATAAAAACGCACACATAAAGATGATGATGAAGAGGGGCACTCACGCTGCAGGAAGTTGACGTCGGGCGGGAAGGTGCGCAGCAGGTCGAGGATGTAGTGGCGGCCGTCGTTGCCCACGATGCCCTTGCACTCCACGCTGCTGCACAGCTCCACCGTGTCGCCCGTGGCGCTCACCACCGCGTGCGGCATGATCTTCAGCTGCTGCCCCGCCTTGCTCAGCTGCAAGCGACGGACCGGTCAGCGGCGGCGGGCTCCGGGACGAGCTCCGCGGCCGGCGCCACTCACCAGCTCCATGTACTTGGGGTGCGACAGCACGGTGGCGCCGAAGTCGATGCTGCCGTACACCACGCTCTGCTCCTGCTCCTTCTCCAGGATGCCGGGGATGATGGACTGCGCCGTGACGCGGTAGCCGCGGTAGTCCACCACCACCGTGCCCAGCGTGTGCAGCCCCGGCGTGTCCACGGCGCTGTACACGCGCACGCCCTGCAGGTCGTTGCGCTGGAAGGCCCAAATACTGCGTTGATTGCCTCATCGCTACGACTGCACGAGACGTATCGCACCGCTTTAAAGGTTCGAGCGGCGGTTGCTTCGGCCTTCGAATCAAATTCAATTCACTGACGGGCACTAAAATTACGCACCGGGGCGACGAAGGCGGCGGCGTCCCCGCCCAGGTCCTTGTAGTGGTCGCGCACGTCGAAGCCCAGCGAGAAGAAGATGTTGTTCCAGATGAACATCTGCATCTTGGGCTCCTCCCCGGGGTTGATGGCCATGACGTTGCCGTCCACCACCGCTACCGCGCCACGCGTCGCCGCCGCCACGAAGTCGCTGTGCACCTGCCGGACCACAATTTCGGAGTTCACGTCTACATCATCATCGGCTCAAAAGCGCAATACATCAGCCCAGCAGTGAAATGAAACACACCTTGAATATGGCGCGCTCGCGCAGCAGGCGCTCGGGCAGCGTGGCGCGCGGCAGCTCGCGCGTGGTCTGCAGCTCCTCGTTCCAGTCGCGCGTCTGCCCCGGGATGTGCTCCTCGTAGCCCAGCTTGGACGAGAACGCTGGGAACGTCACGGCGGCACTTTGAGGGGTTCGGTGCCAATACGAACGTCCCGCTCGGCGAGGTTAGTGTTTTGTTTATTGAAATAATAACTAATAAAGAATCAGACGAAAGCTAGCTCAACCGTAGAAGAACGGACTGTTTATCGTCCCACTCCCAACAGGTTTTAAAGATGCAAACGAGCGGTAATGAAAACGTGAGGCACTTCAGGCAGTATGCCCATATTTACGACAAATAAAAACAAAGTTAATAAGTTCATTGTAAAGTTACAATCGTGCCGCATTTTATTGCCGACTAAATATTAAGAAAAGTGCAAAGAGATGAGATGTGTGTAGTAAAGTAAACCAAATCTTGACTCACTATCTTCGGCTCTGATGGCGTCGACGGTGTGGTCCAGCACGGGGGAGGCCCACTGGTACACCTGGTAGGGGGTGGCCACCCTCTCGAAGGGGTGCTTCTGCATGCGCCGCTTCTGCACGAGAGCGAAGTTCCGCTTGAAGGCGGGCGACACGATGCTCAGCAGCTCGATGAGGGAGTGGCACAGCAGGGACGGGTTGAAGGGGCGGGGGTTGAACACTTCTTCGGTGGATCTACAAACGAAGACAACTTTAATGAACGTTTTTTATAACGTCATTTTATGACTAGGTTGTGCTCTTTCACTGGATCTATAAATCATGATCCCCACAGTCACTAGCCTCACATATTCTAATTCTTAATCTTAATATTAAAAATTGACTGAAGTCGTACTGTGCATATGAGACAATCTGTCTATGGAACATTGAATAGAGGTTCAAGAAACCCATCCGTTAGCCATCCGAAGATGCAGGTCCGTTGTGCCCGGTCATTTAGAGGACTATCAGAACAAACTCACTGGTTGAGGTAGAACCCGCGCGGGCAGGCGGTGACGTGGAAGTGGCGCTCCTCCAGCGTCACCACGTGCAGGTACAGCAGGTCGCCGCACAGCTTGCGCGGGCCGGGCGGCGGGTTCCAGCCCGACGTCGTCAGCATCTGCCGAACAAAATCGCCGTCACCAGTACTGCCTTAGAGCAGCCGTGCCCGAAGCACGACCTGAGGGCCACTTGTCTTCTTTGAGATTTTGTCTACCTATCTATATAAAATATTTGGAAAGCAGCTTTTAACGCTACACCTGCCTTCAGATACTGCGGAGCCTTGTTTTCCTTCGTGAGTCCTGGGTGCAGAGGCAGCAGGGGCCGCTCCGTGCTGCCTGGCATTATGAAGTCGGGGGGCGTGCAGTCTACGCTTTCTGGGCGTGATTTTTTCTTTTCTGCAAGAGAAAAATTTACAAATGACAAATTTTACACTTCCATTATACAGAGAGAGAGGGAAACATGTAATCCGACCAATTCAAAACCCAAAAAATTCATATAAATTTCCTTATAAAGCTAATTTGCACCGTCCAACTGTTAAAAATAAATATTACTTAACAGGCTTAAAGTCGCCAAGAAGACTCAGCCAAAAAGTTCTGTTTATAGGATACAGTTCGCGGTGACGACCTCCCTGATCCCCTCGATGACCTAAAGTCCATAACCGTACGACTTTCTAGATACTCCTTAAATCGAACAATTTCTCCATTCAATCAGTTACCAGTTACTGTGTTTCCGAACCGTTACGACTCGGAGACCTTCTGCTCATTTCTCAAAGGCCGGTAACACGTCTGCTCGTTTGCCCGGCGCGTCACTCACCTAGGATGTCTCCTTGCGTCACGACGTTGAGGAAGGCGAGCGAGCTGCACTCCTGGCCGGCGTAGGCGTCCGCGTAGTCGATGGACTTGAGCAGGTCGCGCACGTGGCGCACGTGGATGCGCGCCTCGCGCATGGTGTACGGCTCCTCCACCACCTGGCCGAATGAGGCGTCACGATTGTCAGACACATGCGGTAAACTTTACATTACATTATTTAAAATAGAAACCCTTTAAAAAAAGGACTACAAATTATACCATATTCATACTTCCTGAATGTTTCTATAGTATTATTATTAATTTTATTTAGAGCCTCTTTTTCTCACAGCAGAGCAAAGGTCTCCCTACCCTCTTTCCATTTGGTTATGTCTAAGGCTATGCGTTGCCAAGCTCTATTATAATGATCCAAGTCATTCCTCAACCTCATTCTTGACCTGCTGTTATGTCGTTTCCTATCTGGGGTCCATAAAATAGATAATTTGGCCCAAAGATCATCCGACATGCGGCAGACGTGTCCAGCCCAATCGTAGTTTAGCTTGGCCGCGATTTGGGCCACATCGGCGATTTGTGGTTTGGAGCGTAGTGTTTTTTTATTTTTATTTTGTCGGTGAGCTTTACACCAAGAATGCTACGCTCTATAGCTCGCTGGCAAACGTCGAAAGCGGACTTCTGTTCAATGGTCAAAGACCAGGACTGAGCGCCATATGTGAGAATTGGAAGGATGCACATGCCCATGTGTCGCCGTTTTAAGGATAGTGGTAAATTGCCTTTCATAAAAATTTTCTTTTCCTCTTTCAGGCGTTTTTAGAGTGGCATTAAAGTTCTGCTTCTTGTCTCGCCTGAAAAGAGACTATAAAAGAGACCCAAAAAGACATATTCATGGACATAATATTCTATAGTATTGAGAAATAAATATATATGTACCTTTATTACAGATCCTTCTTTAAGGCCCTCAATATTTTTCAGTTCGGCGAAATTGTCCAAAGTAACGCCGTCGAGCTGAAGGGAGAAACAGGTTCTGTGGCAGGTATCCTCCCGGTCCATTAGCACCTGATGAATCTCCTGTACTAGCTCCATACTTGAGACCTAACAACACATTAACAATTATAACAAAACTTATAAAACGTTAAAAGAGACTGGTTACAAAATGTATCCCTTGCAAAATTGAAACCTATATTATTTTGGAAAATTGGCCAGATCTGGTTGACAATGTGAAGGCTAATTTTAAGATTAACCCCTTATTGAAATATTACCAGCCTTAATTTAAAGAATTATCAATGTATTTATAATGTAAAAAAAATAAGGATTCAAAACTGTCCAAATCCCAAATACAGAGATAGTATGATGAAATAGCAATAAAATAATTTATAAAAAAATTATTAATAAATTCTAACAAAAAAAATAATTATTTATCTAATCTAGGAAGATAGTAAAAGAAAAAAAAAATCTTAAAAACAAGTAATATGATATTTTGATAAGCACTATTTTATATTAGATATTACAAGAAATGTTGATCTTTAAAATATTTATTTACCTGAATATCTAAAGGTTCAGCTCTGGGGCTTACTATTTTAACTGTAAATCCCATATCTTGTATAAAGACAACTTCAGCATCTCGTTTTTTCTCATCTCCATCTTCACTCGGCGAGGACTCTCTTTCCTTAATACCATTAACTACTACCTTCGTATCTTCTACTTTGTCGTTTTCATCTTCTGCTGTCTTCTTTATAACATCAACTTCTTTATCATCTTTATGGTCGCCAAAGCTATTTTCGACCCTGACGCCCTTTTTATCGGGTAATTCTTTATTTTTATCTGTTGTTATACTCTTCTTATTTTCCTTCTTTTTGGCGCTCTGTGGTTTGGACTCGAAATTTTTTAAAATTACGTCTTGTGCTAAATCTACTTTTTCATTTCCATCATTTAATTTACTCGGCTTTGTGTCCTCTGAATCACTGTTAATTCCGTTAGAAGCTATTTTAGTATTATCACTACTGCTAATATCACATTCTGAAGTATTCTTTAGTTCACCGTTGACAACATTTGCGCTTGTATTTTCGGTGCCGTTCGTAATAGACTCTTTGGTACATAATTTATCTTTACTGGGATCCTTTTCGGACGGCGACCTCTCTCCGTTTAACTTTGTACAAGAATTGGCAATTTTGTTTAGTGATGGTTTTTCGGTGACCGTTTTGCCTTTCGGACATTCTGAAAACGAATCCAGAACGTTAAATGGGTCTGAGTATAAACAAAGATTGAGCATCGGTAGATAAACAACAACAGACCTGAGCTCGTCGCGAATTGTGGAGGCGTGTTATTTATTTGTGGTGACGGGGCTTTTCGCGCCGCAGCCGCATAGGACACGCGCGGGGGCGCCGCGCTGCCACCGCCGCCCTCGTCGTCGGCGCGCCCGTTGGGTGTGCTCGCGTGACCGTTGCTGCAGCTGACTGTTTTCACACTTGCGGCCGCTTCTCTCTTCATCTTACCTGCTTTCTCGGCTTTCGGAACTAAAAAAAGAGCGATAAAAACGCATTCAGTAGCATTCGTTACATAATAAATCATTTTATCTTTTAAAAATTTAGAGTACTGATTCCCAAAATTGGTCCAGGTGGGGCCCCTAGGGGCCCAAGGAAGACTCGACGAAGACTACATTGGCGTGACAAAAAATAGAGGTGCACAATTCGTAAGCAGGGAAAGTGACAATAGATTGGTCTCTTGTGCTGTGTCAGTAGATGTCTAAAAAGAAAAGTTGGGTGGAACCACTTTTTTCAATGGCCAAGTTTACTTTATTGATATCCACTCACAGCGAATCACTTTTTTTATTAATTCGTGATTGGAACTCAGACGCAACGCAAATTTTTGTAGTTAGATCTAATCTTCACAGATATTTGTTTTTTCTTTAGTTTAGAGAATATGGTAGAAATGGTAGAACCCTGCAGCTAGCAGGCGCTACCGGAGCCAGCTAAATGTTGAAAGTCTATAAGAAAAAATTTGGGAGCCTCTGACTATGAGTCGTGTATTAAACACGAACGATAGTTAGTGCAGATACTAAACCTGATATATTGTGAGTAACAAATGTATACTAAAACGTTTTAATAACGTATACACGTCGCGTACATAGGAGGTTTCATTCGATTACTCGTACAATATTACGGGTTTTTCTGTACCGGCAGCGTCCAGAGTCGGACAATGCGACTACGAAAACGCAGACGTCAAAAACTGAACACGCATGTCCCGTCCCGTGACCGAGGAACACGTGGTTGGCGCTGGCGCAGCGCCAAATATCTCCAGCGGCGAGTCAATAATAGATGGCTACGGGATGCCGCCAACAATAGACGCCATCGACGGCGGCGCGTACCCTTTCGCTAACCTAACCTTTTTGAAACTCTCTCTTTCTTTATCACAGTACTTATGTTACCGTCATTTCATTGTTTGATAAGCATAATCAGAAAGTTAATAGACTTGACGTGTAAATTTTTAAGTTTATTTTTTACGTAAATAAGGTGGCATATAAGCGACTAGCGACGGTGAGAGACAAGCGTTGGATACAGAATATAGACGCTTACAAATAGCACATGGAATTCTCACGCACGTAGACGACCATTTTGTCCTCTTTAAAGAGCGCTGATAACCTTACTTATCAGCAAAAACACAACACTACAGGAATAGTATAATTGACTGTTTTCCTGTAAACTGGAAGAATTTCCTCAGCTCATAATTACGTGCAACAAATCTCGATACGCCCTAACTCTCGTAACAGTCTTGCGTTGTTTTGATACAATTATAAACGTCAGGTTTTTATATAATGCCGGGTGCCAAATCGGTACTACGACGCCGACATTAAACGAGTTTTATATTATTATCCGTTAATCGAATTTATTTTGAAACAAGGGCGTCGACTGAAATAATTTGTTTTTTTTTATATATAGTTGACCCACATTCGTTGCGTCATTCATCTAGAGGCACGAACCTGCACGTAATAATGTATATGCAGTAGATAAGAGTACGAAAAACAATAGCTATTATGGCGCAGACAATAAGACCTATTATAGTGCAAGACAAAAAGTGGAATCATGCGAGAACGAGGGAAGATACGATAGCTGAATGATAATTTTATCTTTGTTGCGTTTCCAAACAAGATAACAGCGCGAAGGCGTTCATGCCTCTAGATATTGAGTCGAAATTTCTGATAAACACGTTGACACGATTTCTTTCGTATGCGTTTGAATGTTATCTAGCGACAAATTTACACAACGGAAGATACATCGCCTTAATACTGGTACACGCTCGATATATGCGTAGAAAATTCCAGATATGTATTTAATAATAAACTGTTACTACCTGGCTTGCTTGCTCTGCTAGGATTTTTACTACTGTCACTCACATAACAGTGTTATGTGAAGATGTGCAGCTATTACTGTGTGGAAATATCAGGATAATATTTTGCATATATACGCAAATATAAGAGAAAAAACTTTGTGTAATTCTGTACCTACAACACTACGACCATAAATTTATTTACTGTTCATTACATTTTAGTTACAAAATTCTTCCTGTAGTAACAAAACAGTCACGCCACATATTTTGACCAATGTGGCGTGTTACGATGTGTAGAGTTACAGAAGTTTTTTGACAATGTGAACAGTATGGTTCCGTCGTGTCATTTAACATGAAAATGTTAATTGATGGGATTAACATATAATTATTATATGCATGTAGTTGCGATATGTGATAGTTTTAGAATAGCTCTCAGATGGCAGAATGTTTTTCTACTTGTCACTTACCGTTATATTTTGGACAATTCAATCAATATCCTTATAAATTACAGCCTATATGTTACTCTGATGTATAAGCTATATGTTATTGTAAAGTTCTATTAACATGCATTAAATAGCCGTGAAGGATAACAAACATACATCCATAATTACAAACTTGTTATGGAGAAGGTTATATTTAGATTATTTCTCAATTTTTGTGGTTTTTCAGATCTCAAAAACTCCCACCTTTCAGGCTATCACGAGGCAAACGGTCTAATATGAAAACATTAACATTATCTTTCATCCACCAATCGATTAGAAACGTCGTTACGTATTTAACGTAGAAACAATTTTCAACATCGATTGACCGAAACGCCTACGCAATTTATTCTAATAGAGTTCTAGTATACAACAACCTTACCGATTTTATCTATGCAAAGCCCATTCGGTGCTACAGTTTTGGTGTATGCTTTATCTTTTGCAAATTTTTCAGCTTGTTTTCCACTTAACCAAGAATATTATGTCTCACGATTGACGTCAATCGGAAATGCCGATTTTCAATTCAGATATAGTTTTTGTTGTCGCTCAGCACCGCCGACACGGAATGATGAATTATGCAAAGAGAAGCCGCTGCGCCCGCACCGATCTCTGAATATTTAACCTCCAAACTCCTGGATTATTATGTGTTTTTTTCCCTTGACCCGGACTTGCAATATTTTCAAATAATCTGTTCAAATTGTTATTTTAAATACTATTACTACGTTTCAAATTTTGACATATATGTATTGGAATTGACGTTTCTGAGTTATCTGTACACAAGAAAAAAGATAAAGTCTAATAAATGAAACTTTTTCTTATATGACAAGCAGAAAGGAGGTTCACCTCGCAATTGACTATCGATGCCCATGGACGACTGCAGTACCAGGTGGCTCATAAGTTGATGTAATTTATTATGTCGATGTTATTATACGTTCCCCTGTAAAATTTATTTTTGTAACACATTAATAAATAAAATATGACGAGTCAGTTACTAAATTTTTAATTTTAAAATTAATTTCCCAGTTAAAAGGGAAATGTTTAACATTTTTCTAAATAATTTATAACAATGGTGTTACGGTGAAAATGCATAGTTTGTCATAGTTTTTGTAATTTATCACTGCTAGAGACCTAGGTGGAATCAAATGAAGAGCCGAGCCATGATGAAGTGGCGCGAAGGTGGCGTATAAAAACTTACAACAGCGAATTAATTCTAAGTGTGAAATGATTAATGATAAATTGTAGTTTCATTAATAAACTACGCTATAACCTCATGTCCGCCATGTCCATAGTTTTAAATATAATCAATGTCTAAATTACTAAGTAGCCAATCGGCATTTCAGCCACGTTTGTTTGAGCCAATAATATTAAGATAATCTAACTATACATAAACTACTGTGTTTTTATAAATATGTAGGATCTGTAACTATTACGTAACCCATTCCATATTCAATATTTATAATGTATGTATATACTTATATACATATAAGTATATTATATTTCGCCAGTGTATATCCTATTTGCGTTCAATCTATAATTTATATAAATGGGACATTTCACACCAAGCGGGCAACGAAAAAGGAGTGAGTTCCTGGAATTTGTTCATATTTTGATCATATAAAGTACTAGTAAGTTTAAATATGTACATGTATTATTTTTTCTGTCACGCCTTATTAGTCAGTTCGGGCTTGTTACTAATTGACCATCTTTGAGCTAGGACATTTTTGTAGTAAAATGTGTGTGTAAATCGTTTGGCATTGGTGTACGTGTGGTTTTCTTTTAATAAATTAGTATTGCATAATTAAAAAAAATATTAGCACATACCCTCCTCTTTATAAACTATAATTGTGCCAAATTTCAGAGCTTTTTTACCGCCCCTTAAAAAAGCGTTCAAATACAACATATGAACTCCCAAGTTTGTGTTCACACGACAGCACTTTTATAACGCGACGCTTTTTTGTCGAGTAAGTCGAGTTCTATTTTCAAAGCTATATATACATATACGCTATATTTTTGTATCGAAGATGCTAAAAAAGCGCCAACGCCGAAATTTATCGCAACGCTTTTGTAATTCTCGTGCACATCGATGGAAGCTACTAAATTATTTCTCAATAATAATCAAATTATAATATTTTTAAAGAATTTTACCTTGAAATTAATACAGTTAATAGAACTCATCAAGTTCATTTAGAAAACGTTAAAATTCAACATGACATAAATGTGGCTTGCGATACTTCACGCGAGAGCCATCGCGATGGACGCTAACAAGACGAATGCCTACGCGAAGACGACACTAATACTATGTCAGCTTATTAAAGTAAATGAAATCATTATTCGCTAGCAATACGACAACCGTGAACAATAAAAACGATAAATATATTTATCAGTTCTTTGCGTACTTATTTAAGGAGCAAACGACAATTTTATTCATAATACACAGTTATTACGTCGACCAAGATAACAGCAATACATTTTGTTAATAATATCGTTCAGTTATGACGTAACGCTTTAAAACAATTTCTTATTAAAACTTTATTACAAAAGTATAGATACAGCAAAGGAAACTTTGTCCAGTGGGAGGATCTTCCTCTTTACCTGTCCTATAACCGGTTTGATCCAAAACGGGTATGCGGCCCCGGACTACCCTGGCAGCTATTGTCACTTTCCCTATACTGGTCGTGACAGTAGTATCCGCATCCTGGTGTTCCTTTCCATCTACCTTTAAATCCTTTTACATTATCCCTTATTCCTTTAGTCCTCTATAGTCTATTTATCTAATAGGAGGTAGCGCCACGCTTGCAG
>JANCMC010000002.1:1926283-1937390 GCA_024363005.1 Charaxes varanes
ATCCACTGCTGGTCATCAGCCTCCTCCATGGATTTCCACAAAGATCTATCTTGGGGTCCAGCGGACCCCAACCTGGCCCTCTGTCCACCGCGTAGGAGGCCTTATAGCTTTATTTCTACTATTATATGGTCGCCATTCCAAAACCTATACGATCGGTTCTCGTTTCTACGGGCTACGTGACCCGCTCCTTTGCCAATCCAACTTGCTAATGTTGAGAAAAATGTCGGCAAATTTGGTCATCTTGCAGATCTACTCATTTTGGATTTTACATTGTAGTGTTCTCCATTGCTTGTTGCGCGACTTGGAGGCTGTGTAGAAAGCCATAAATGGCCATGTTTCGGTACCTTGTGTTATCACTGGCAACAAACTGATTGTTTATTTTGGTTACGATTAATGTGATGTGTTGAGGACGAGAAGATATCCCTCAATTTCCCGAACGCTGCACATCCGAGCTAGGTTCTTCGGTTCGAAACCTCTTTTACGAAGTTGGACCAGCTAAGCTGGATGTATTGTCCTAAATAGGCATATTCCTCAGCAACTTCGACAGTATACCTTCCGACTACTACAAACGCAGATCTGACTTGAACTTTCGTTTTGTCCATGTCTATCGTCAGGCCCACTTGCTGCGAAACTATTGAGGTCCTTGAGCATTGTACCAAGATTTTCTAGCATATCTGCCACAATGTGATCGGTAAATAGAAGGTGCGTGTTGTATTCGCCATTGATGTTAATGCCAAAATCTTTCCAGCCCAGAAGTTTGAAAACATCGTCCAATGCAGTGGTGAACAGTATCGGAGGAATGACATCTCCCTGTCTCACGTCTTTCTGCAATTGGATCGGTTTCGAACTCTGGTCCCATAATGGGATTAATATTGGTGAAGAGATTGCAGTACCGCCCATTTCTCGATTAAATGGAAGGCGCTATATTAGATTATACTCCTCGGTTTTCTGTATAATCTATAGCAGAGTAAATATGTGGTCTATGGTACTGTAGCCTTTTCGGAACCCAGCTTATTCGAGAGGCTGGAAGTCGTCAAACCTATATGCGAGACGAGCAGCTTGTAAACATGATTCAAAAGGGCGATGGGTCTATAATTCTTCAATAAGGTATTAAGACGTTACAGGCTAATAAAAGATGGTATTATCACCCCTGTTGAAAACAGAACCACCACACTGTCACACCATGCTTCAGACACGGTACCCTTGAGTATGACGGAATTAAATAGCTTTTAAAGCACTTTGAGTACTGGCTTTCCAACCGCTTTCAAAAGCTCTGATGTAATTCGCTGTCTTGTTGTTTCGAAGCTGTTTGAGAGTATTACTAATCTCGTTTAGGCCGACGTATCGGTGTCGCGTTTCATTGGTGTGTCGTTTGTGAGATTTCCCGGTTGTCTAAATTCATCATTAAAGAACGGTAACGCATCTGGTGGTCTCCTGGGCATGAAGATACCCATGAGCGTCGTTGGTCACTTAGGTGAACTGCCTGCTCGTTTGCTCCTTGTAACATAAAAAAGGAAGGTTGGTCTCAGGAAGAAGTCCTGGTTGCGTAACATCCGGGAGTGGTCGGCAATTGCGAGTGCCGCCGAACAGAGGCACCCAAAGAAGAAGAAGAACAATATATATATATTTATATACTTCATATATTTACATAGTTCAAGAAAAAATCAAGAATGTTTAGTTACATAAAAAAAAAAGTTTCTGCGACTTTGTCATATGAAATGTAAAGTATAAATATTAAAATAACCCGATAAAGTATTACATGATAGTACGGAATCCTTAGTGCGCGAGTCTGATTCACAATTGCTCGGTATAATTTTAATTTTCATAAATCATCTCTTTGCTTACAGTGAATCCAACGATGTGCTGGAGAATTCACCGAACGTCGACGAATGGTTTGATTAACAGTATCTGATAATCACTTCGGTGAAGGTCCAACACTCGCAATCTCATCTGAGAAGCTCTAAGAGTACTGATAGCCATATAAGCTTAGTTATAAATATTAATATATGTAGACCCGACATTTGGGAAGTCTGTGGGTATTATATTCGACGATCGATACACACTTATAGCATATATGTGCTGCATTTATAGTATATAATGTAACATACAAATTTAGATGATGTTGCTAATATAAAGCGACCATATTGCTCCAGTTGATTCTCACAACTTTGTGTGATTGGACACTTTTGTAATGTTTACCATATTAGATATATAGCTTTTCAATTTATACCAGAGAAATCTAAATGTCGCTGAGACAAATCTCTTAATTTACCTTCCAGTATAGTAACAAAAAAACATTGATTATCATAGACCAGAGTTCTTTTGGCAGGCGCGGGCCACCACTTCTTTAAGGAATTAGATGTAGGCGGGCCACACCTGTAAACCAATTACTTGGAAATAGGTGTCCAGTTATCAATTTATGTACGGAGTTAGACATAAGCTATATTAAAAATGGTAAATCTTAGTACATCACAACAAAACAGACTTTAATAAAATACACACATAGTTCAAATATCGACACTCATGTGCATGTATGTACTAGGTGTAATACAATATTAAAGTTAATGTAATCTTTAGTGTACCACTTCACTAATAATAATTGGTTAGTGTATAGTGTATCTTCACCTTTACATTTTTATACTGAGACAATATTATTATGCTTGTTTACATATGTTTGGAGCAGTAATCAATGTTAAATGTACATATAATGTTATATTACAATAAGATAAAGGCTCTAATGCATATATTGAAAACCAATATAAGGGCAATTTATATTCTTGTGTTTGGGAATAACCGAATTCATTCATTAATTATAAAATACCTACAAAAATATGTTTTTAAAAAAGAATAAAATTAATTTTTAAATATATGATTATGTATCAAACGTTTTATTTATCCCTTAGTATATATCATTAGGTGGACGAAGGTCGTGTAGTGGTGCTCTTCCTTCCCTAACCAGTCGACGAAAGAAATCAGCTTGAGAACCTCAATAAATTGGATGTTAGGGAAAGGAGGGGGTGGTCCATTGTAGGAGACCTTTTCCTAACTGGGGGACTAAGCACGTCACAACTCCTCTGTTTTATTTATGTGTATAGATATAAAATGAAAATATTTCTTACTAGCATCAACCTGTGACGCCGCGCGTTGTTTTCTTTGACTTTACAGATCCTATTTCACCTCTTTAGAATTTCATTTTTGCGACAATTAGCCTATATTTTTCTCCAAGGTCCAATATATCTCTATACTAAAATGCATCAAAATTGGTTCAGCGGTTTAGGCGTAAAAAAACGCAGCAGACACGAGTTACGTTTCTAATTATAGTAGGGATTTTTAACTCTAATCTTTGATCATTAATTGGGATAGTCTAACAGGCTCAGGATAGAACAAACTACACAGCAGATGTTAGCGCATCTTTTGACCCACATAAAACCACTCATAAATACATCTGGGTGGGACTGTACGCCGGTTCACACCTGCGATACTTCCGAATGGAAATGGCCTGGAATTTTTAAGAAAAACATTTTCTCTAATATTGGCACTTAACCTATCCCGAGGCATTGTGTTTATGTTCATCAATAGTCACTTTAGGTAAACGGGCGGACTCTTAAATCGTCTGTTCCTAAGATAACTTAATGCCTATGTTATAGGTTACATCTGACTGACACACAAATATTTATATGTGGAAATATATACTCATATATAATACACTCAGACTCTAGGCGGGATCGAACCTACAATTCCTGAGCGGAAGGCAGGGGCGCTGCCAACGAGCTAGTCAAGCTGTTACCGGACGTCGAGGGCCGCGCTTTTATCATATAGGTACATAAAAAAACCAATGATAAGTATGGAATATAAAATTGCATAAAATATGATCTAGATAACCCGTTAGGGGTGCTATCCACAAAATTTTTGGCATTCTTAGTTGTTAAAAATGGTTTATATGTACTTCAATGACTTTCATAAATAAAAGAACACTTTAAATATGTACTGGTTAAATATTTATTTTCGACAATTATTAATTAGGTACATCATGATCTCGAAGCGCTAAGGGCAAAACAATTTTCATATGAACCACGCACAAAATTCATGCTATATTACAATGTGACCACACGACACATGGTGTACGCACATATTCAATAAGCATTCATAATCTATTTTAAATTCATAATATACATAATATATTAATGTAATATCTTACCAAATTTTTGTAAATACATCAAATGCTTTAACATACTCGCTTTTATTCTAACTTCAAACAAATCTACCATGCAAAAAGCTTCGACTTGCGATATATTTGTAACAACATTAAATATTCGGTACCATTAATCTACATTGCCCTACTCTACCTCTAAATAATTCCACGGAACCAACATAAAAAAATAAAATGTCTAACTTTGTGAGATTCCTACATAAAATCATGAGTACATATCAACAATCTTCTAATATTTGATTTAATTACATGAGCTACAAAACGTACATGGAATTTTTGTGTTGATCGTATCACGTTTACAACGCGTGACAGAGTCGTATTACTTCTGATACAAGAGAGATACATTTTATGTATAATAGAAACGATTTAGAATATTTTTTATACACAGGAAGTTAAATAATCTCCAGCTGCATTTAATGCTCACTTAACATCTATTTTTTCTTTAGTAATGCCATTTTAAAGTCGCTATTTAGGTAGATGCTGTTATAAAGAAATAGGTAGTTTAAAAGAAATAGAAGCTCCGATGATAAGAGCTGGTCAAGTTATTTTTCTTTATGTATAGACTTAGAAATATGTTTTTGTAAAATGGTATTTGGATTAAATATCAAATGAATTTTTGTATGAAGCAATTTAAACAAAGGAACATAACCCAGAGGAGAACCTAGAGACTTAGATATAAATGTATTCTAGAAAATGTCTAAATATTCTAGATGTAAAAATAGAATTGGAGACAAAATTTGATTAAACATTTTTGTAGTAATTATGTATTAACATAAAATATTAGAGCAAAAAATATATACAGAATGTTTCAGAATACCGTTATTACATATTTGTATTGTAATGTTTCTAAGATAACAAACAAATATATATATACTTTTAAAATGTACAGATTTTCCATCAACTTCTTCTACATGACATGATTTTAAACTTTAAATAAGATCATGTCCCTTTTATCAAAACATCAATTACACTAACATACATAAACGTCCTAACTTATATACACATTTTTAGTAAATTTTAACCATATTTAAATAAATACACCAAGACTGCATGTAAATACATTTAAATTTGGGTAGTTTGAGATTATATGAGGAAACAAAACATTGAAGAAGCCAAACATATTGCTATTTGTATGATAAATTACAAAAACTTAATAGAAAACTAAAATTAGAATCTACATTATACAAATGCTAGGAGATATATTTCAATATAACCTAACAAAATATATTATTGTTGTCTTTTAATAACCTTACAACATTTATAACATTAGATATATGTATTTTTTATGTAAGCAGTTATCATAAATGTTACCAAATTTGTAACTTCAAACGTTAACTCAGAAACATAAAAAGATTTCAGTGTATGTTCACAAGTGACTTGTTCAAAAAAACAGTACGCCTGGACTATACATTATTTGAGTGTAATTAGTTATTTCTTTACATCCGTAAAGAAGCGCTCGCCCATATGTTTAGAACTGATCAGCTAGGAGATTACAAATTTCTTGTGAGACAGATTCCTTACTTGATCTCACAGTAAGTCTGAACATTTGAGCTTGTTTGTTTGGTTCCAATCTCATAAGACAACCTACTTGCTGCACTCTAGTGTGCACTATCCCTGCACATACAAAGTTGTCAGGGTTGGGATCAATGCCATCCAGCAGCTGCATACCGAAACCTGACAGTTTTGTACGAGCGGCTACTAAATCAATCGAACCCTGAGCCTTAAATATTTTTTGAGCTCTTTGTTGTTCGCCTCCCAAGTTTTTCCACCTTGCAAAGAAGGATTCACCATTCATTTCTGTCGGTTCAAAAAATTTATTTAATGTGAGGGGAAGTTTCATTGAGATTTTTTGTGGAACATTATTATAAACAAATGACACAGACATATTGGGAACATCAATGAAATCTTCAATACACTCAGCGGTCAACATTTGCTGAATTTGGGCACCAGCCTCTAATACTGGTTCCATGGGTTTCATTTGAACGTTAAGCTTGTGCAGATCAGTCCAGTGTAATTCAGGATGAACATTCTGGATTGCAGACTGTGTCTTATTACCATAAAATAATCCAATTCTGCCCAAATTCTGTCTAAATTCACTCTTTACTCCTATTTGTATGAGATCGTTTTCAAAGAGAACCCCATTATTTTTAAATAAAAATTTCTTTATGTTATTTTGCTGGACTGTAGTTGGACTGATCTTAGAATTGGTTGTGTAAAGATCGCCGAGTACATCTAATAAGCCATTGCCAGTGTTGACATTTGACCCTGGGGGTGTCGATAACCCTAGGAGGTCAGCACTAGAACTATTTGTATTGACAACATTATTTGTAACTGGAGCTGGCATAGCACTGGGTTGTGGACTTTTTGATTCTCTCACATCATCAGGTATGCGTCCTGGCTTTTTCTTCTTTAGCACTGCTAATATTGATGACTCTCTCTCTGGGAAAGCAGGCATCTCTTCTAAAACGGTTGCTAAAACATCAGAACTAGCTACAATGCTCAACTGTAAATATTCCGAAGCTCTTTGTTGCAATTCTACGTCAGCCGAACGTAAATTAGAATCTGCCCGGAACACTTCTTGGACCCGATTTTTAATCTCCGGGAATAAATTAACAAGTTTGATGTACGTTGATAATAAAAGAGCTCTAGTAGCTGCTGAACACAGGTGATATTTTGAATGCAAAAGCTCAAACTGTACTTGAGGGGAGGAGCGAGTATCACCTGCAATTAAGTTACCAAATTCACCTAGAATGTACCCTCCCACTTTAACCATATTCTCATGGCATGTTGGAGCTTGAAGTGCTTCAAACACAGTTTTAGCTGCATATCCCTGTACTTCTTCCCTGTTAATTACAATTTGTATAACTCTATACCACACTTCTTCAGACACATAGTCACCTGCAATTCTTATTAGATTCAGAATGACATCCACATACCAGGTAAAATCAGTGGCATATTTTTCAGCAAGTATAGCAACTTTTAACACCATTTCTTCCCTAATAGAGTAATCAGCTGTTTCTAAGTAGGCTAACATTTCTTGCACAATTTCTTCAGCATTGGTTTTATCACACATAGCGTACAGTAAATCCACAGCCTGTTGACGAACTGACACATCTTTTTCCATTTTCATAGACAAAATAACAACTTCTTGATGCTTTTTTACAGCTTCATGGGAAAACTCTGAAGTAGCGAGGTGACACATCGATTCAAGTGCTAAGTACCTTAAATTAGTTTCACGGTTACTTAAAAACTGTCCAAGCTGATTGCAAGCCCGCACTAGCAAATTAGGCTCACTGTCATTATGGATTATGAGACTGATTGCTTCAAACAAGACTGCATTTTTTGCATTTGAATGTTGAACTTTTTTAGACTTTGGTGGCTCTTGTGCTTTATTGAAGATAGTTTCTAGGCATTCTGACAAACGGCCCCTGACGCCCGGCTCTTCTGAAGGTGGTGTGTAGTTTTGCAGCAATCTAAGAAGTTTTACTGAAAGCCA
Organism: Charaxes varanes; assembly: GCA_024363005.1. Classification (NCBI taxonomy): domain Eukaryota; kingdom Metazoa; phylum Arthropoda; class Insecta; order Lepidoptera; family Nymphalidae; genus Charaxes; species Charaxes varanes. The sequence continues at coordinate 1,933,990 of JANCMC010000002.1, forward strand.
AGGTGCAGGAACAAAGTAGTAAGTGTAGTCCTGCAAATCTGTATAACTAGCAGTCACGATTCTGCTCAATCTAGCGACAGCCAGTGTAACACATCCCTTATATTCTTCTGGGTTTTTATTTACAAGTGCATCTATCAATGATGTAGCTGCTGTTACAACACCCATGTGTGGGTCATTTAGTAAATGAATAATTCTTGATGTCCATTCCCCACCAGGAATTATTTCTGGTGATTTTCGAAACAATCTAAGAAGACAAAGTGCTGCTGATTGCTTGACAACATCCATAGTGTCTCCAGATACAAGTAATTTTGGTATTTCTGTACCAAATGCTTCAGCCATATCCTTACTCCCAATATTAGCGATGCATTGAAGAGCGAGATTGACGTGTATTGGGTTTCGCGACTGTAGATCATTTTTAATACTTTGAATTATAAGTTTGATGAGATCACTATTAGTGTTAACCAGCACTGAAATGAATAGATAACCTATTTGTTTCTCAGAATATTTGTTAGAGGATAGCAAATTTACCGCCTCCATATGACCGAAATCGATATCGTGACCCAACAAGAAGATAAATAGAAGTTTACAGACATACTTTTTTTTCTGATAACCATCGAGAGTTTTGTCGCCTTTGAACTTACTCCGTATGTTAGCCAGTTCTTTATTGATTCTCTTTATTTCTGCTTCTTTACTTTTACAATTTCTTATATCAGATATGAAAACTGCGAGTCCTCGCATTCCATCTCCTCTGACGGCAGGCATATTGCCAAGAGACTTATCGAACACCAGTTTTATGCCTTTTCTTCAACTTACGGATATATAAGATAAGACACCAATAAATAGTTATACTACACAAACTATAAGTTCATTAAGCGGCTTTAATTGCGGCCTAATACTTTACTAGCCGTCACTATTTTAATTTCAGCCACTGAGCTTTCTTCTACAACGCCTTCCCATATTATCTATGAAATTGAAACGTCAGACCGTAAAAATTGTTTATGGATCAATATCGTAATCTCCAGTTACTAGTGCATAAAAATGATAACAAATGCAGAAACACAAATACTGTCAATCATAATAATTTTTGGAAAAACAAATTAAGGGGGAAAAATAACTAAGGCAGACAAAATAATGTTTCGTTTTAAGAGTAACGATTATATACGCTATAAACGTATTTGTTAAATAACATCAAAATTTGTTGTCCGTTTTCGTTCATAATAATGTTCCTAATGAGTTTTTAGCATGTTCTATCAACAAGGAAAATTTCAAATCTCTACGACTAATAGTTTGGAAATGCTAGGAGGAGACCACCTTACGAGCAGACAGCCGGAGGGACAGAGCGAAATTATAAGGGTTCCTTGTTTACTACAAAACCCTAAAAAGGTTCACTAGCAGTTGTTACAATGATACAGGTATTATTTTAAGATACATAAAAGGGGTATTAACTAATTGTACAACTATATTAAGTAAATTCAGTGAGTAACAATAAAGTATTTAACACTACACTAGTTAACCATATTTATGGATTTTTATTCTTAGTTATTATTAAGAAAGGTTGTAATATTTTTACGGAAGATTGATGTTGTATCTCCAAAGACATCAGTTGTTCCATTACATTTATTTAGTAATATGCTATTTCGGGGAAGAGTGGAATTAACGCCCAATACAGTTATTTATAAAGAACTAGAAAATATATATTTCCTAAACTTTCTCGAACTTCAAATTATGTTTAAAAAATACTTAAATCGATCCAATTGTTTGCATGATATGGCGGAACTAAGACAAATAGGAATTTATTATTTTACACAAGCAGACCTGCCCGAACGTTGGCTTGCTTACTCTTGTCACAATTTATTTTTATGTTATAACATAGCATTTATTGGTCACTTATCCTGTCAGGTTAAGGGAAATTAATGTGTACTCTATTAGAGAACTTTCAATTAATCCAATAAACTTCATATCAGTATTACATTATATTCTGTCCGCGCCCACGCCTGTTAAATCTCTAATATCTTCTAAGTTATTCATTATTATATTCATATTCTGTAAAAGGCAACTTTTTTTTAGCGTATTTAATTGGATTGGGTATGAATAATACGGTATTCTTTAAAATACCTTCGTAAATTATTCATTTTTATTTGTAATATGTAAAAAATAAAAATGGTTATTCGTGGGCTATCCTTAAGAGATAGATATATACCAATGCTGACTTTTTTTTAATATAAAATTCCGTACTACATTATTGCGATCTATCTCGTAAAGTGCCAGACCTGATGAGACCAAAAAGTCCTTGGCCACACTTACATAATCAATCAAATGAAGCTGTCCGGCCCCCTCATAAGAATAGGTATTCAAGCTAAAAAAATTTTAGAACATGATATTGCATATGGCTCTATAATTGGCATTGGAGGATATTTTTTTCTTGGTTAGAACCTTATTTTTCTGTGGTTAGGAATCTACCTGTGACTCTACCGTAATCCTTGGTAATCTGTGCACTGATTAAGTCAGAATGTTTAAACGTCTCTTGCTTTTCAAAACTTTATGTCAGATTAATAAATTCCTCATAGTCTGTGGTCAGAGCTAAGAGATAGAAGTCACAAGATTCTACAAAAATACATGTATTATAGTTGATCAATTACGTTATACGTTGGTCTTTGACCAAAGTTTTGAACGCCTTAGGTTTCGATTACGTTAATATAATAAATTAGGTTGTGTAATATCCCAGGCTAAAAATGGGTTTATTACAGTTTGCTGTGGTTATATCCTTGTGAATGGGGCCTGGTTTCAAAGTACAAAACAATTAATGAATGATGCAGTCTATATTTTGGACAGGCAGAGTGCTATCACGTGCTATTAGAAATGGACTAACGAATTTTTCTAATGCTGCTGAATTAAACGTTTCAAATAAGAAACATCCATATTTAGTATCAGTGGTTTGTGGATTTCCTAAAGACATTGCCAATGGAAGATCCCATAAAGGACAATTTGGGGACGATGCTTGGTTTTCCACAAATTTTAACGATGCTGATGTCATTGGTAAGGACCACAATACTTTAACTATTTTCAACAGATTTTCACTTGAATAAGCATCTTAAACCTCTAAATAAGGATGTAAAACTTTTTACAGATCATTTTAAGGTTTCTTTTTTGAAACTCTTTTTTTAAGTATTTTTTTTGTGCTGTAAAAATATAGCACTGATTTGTTTAAATTAGGTTTAATATGTTTTATGTGATAGTAATATTAATACTTAATTATATGACCATGATCTGAAAGATTTTAAACAAGGCTTTCTTTGTGAGTTATAGAGTTTATTGCATTGTTATTGTTATTTTGAAAATTCATTAGTTATTTACATGTTTTCTTTATTTTCAATTAAAATATTTAATGAAATACAATAAAA
>JANCMC010000002.1:1956530-1967061 GCA_024363005.1 Charaxes varanes
TAAAAAGTGTATGAAAGAAATGTTTATCTTAAATATTTCTACAAAAATGTCCGCGAGGGCATATATCTACCTTTCATTTTTAACCCACCCATTAACGCCAAAATAGTGAACCATTTTAGAACGGGAACGGAAAAGGGAAAAGAAACGGAAACGGAAACGGAAACGGAAACGGGGACAATATTATAGGATAATAGAATGTAGTAAATAGTAAGTAACCCAATGTTGAGGCAGGACAGTGTCTGCTAGGTCTGCTAGTATTCTATATAACTCTAGTATACATAGTCTTGCTGTACATGCAAGCAAGAATCGATACAACGACGTAAAAATCGTCAAAATCTGCCATAGATACACACTATTGTAATTTTGCGTTCAAACTCGCTAAAATATACGAATTAAAAAGAAACACATAGTGTCGAATTAAAAATTCGAATTAAAAAGAAATACATTATATCGAATAAAAGCATACCCACGGGCTCAGCTCGGTGAGTGTAATATAAACACTTAAAACACTAACACTTCCTAGTCACTTCTTTATTAATTACGGAAGTCTGTTATTTTATAAGTGTCTTTCTTAATATGTAGCTCTTTGCACAGGCAAGTTGTTATAACTGTACAATGTGCTTATTGATAACAAATGTCAGGGATGCTGAACCTTAGCACGCGTGCCAGTGGTGGCAAACGAAAAAATAATTGGGAAGGCAATGACAAGATTACATTTTGTTAAATATTGCTAGCTTAATAGCTATTGTCAATCAGCTTAATAGCTTTATTAACAGATGCTGTACTCAAAATAATAAACTGGTCTCTGACTTATTTCATCTGATTCTTAATAGTTTTAAGAATCAAATCAAGAATGTCTTAAATGGAATTTAATAATATTTTTAAGTTATTTTTATTAATTTTTGTTAATGTTTGTATCAAATTCATTGCCTCAGTTCATTTAAAACATTAAATTGCTTTTAATTGTTAATTCCTTTACATGTCTACCTTCTATAATAGGAGGTATTTGGAAACTGTTTTTTACGTATTTCTATTATCTTAGTAAAATAAAGGTAATTGTACTGTTTTTTTTCTATAAAATATTAAAATAAAATAAATTAAAATATGATCTTTGGTAGACACGTTATAGTCACATATTAGTCATATTATATTTGTTATTTATAAATAACTAGTTTATCGATAAGGGTTTGCCATCCCTGGCCTTCATTAGACGTAAGCAATAGATAAAGTTATTTAATATATGCTTTATTTTTTTGTGTGTATATACATATTTAGCATACTTTTTTATAAATGGAAGTAATCCTCGTACTAAATTACTACATATTAATAACTTTTATTCAGTAACTCCGTTAGGTTTCCCTGACCTCACTATAATGAATTGCTTGTTATTTAAACGCATGGGATAAACGACTAAAATAATAGGCATTTCAATTGACAGATATCTAATCTCTTCAAATTCAAAAGATAATATACTTGTAACACATACTCCTAGAATGAAATAGAATGAAAAGGAAAAAGGAGTCCTTGAAGCGTTCTTTTCACCTAAACAGACTCGATGTAGGCGTATTGCGAAGTGTGTTGTCGAACCCTACGTCAAAAGCATCATTTGCAGTTTTTGATTTAGTTTTTAATCTTATTTCTTAGCAGTTAGATCTTAATTAGGTTAAAATGGGACTGGCATGTTCGTAGAAGAACGAAAGTTCGTAAAACGAAAGGAAGAAGAAAGAAATATATAGTTTTCAATTATTATCTGTAAAAAGTGTTTAATAAACACGTCGAATATAGATGTTTTTTGGATTTACTTGTAAATAAAGCCATATGGAAAGTACATACAAATTTAATATACGTATAAGATTTAAATTCAGCTCGCGTATTCCCGTTTCTAATGGCATTAAATTCGGGCATGAAGTGCAACGGCGGCTTCCCGTTGCAACAAAGGGAATTTCAACATACCGTCAAAATTGTAACAGAGCAGAGCACGCGCTTGTATGAAATTAGACACCTCTTTGTAACTGCAATATCAAATCATATAAATCAAATCTAACTCTATGTGTGTGGTTTCAAACGAATATGTCTAATTCTACGTTTTATAGATCCATCTAGGATTGATGGCGGATAAGAGCATTTTTTAAAAATATGTGGGAGTTTCTCAGGTCACTGTGATTTTTAAAATTAAAAATTAAAAATGCTTTAAACATAGAATATGTTTTAGGAAATGCATCGATTTCACAGTACAATACTTTTGAGGTGGAGACCTATTAGCCTCCGCATACCCCCCCTTTGCGGAAGCTAGTATGTTTCAAAATTTTTGAAGTCGGTTAAAAACTTGTTTAGATTATTGTAAATCTTATATTATGGTAAATAAATTCAAAATCTTTTTTTATCTTTTTAAACTTTTTAATTAAAAACTATAATTAATATTGTTAATGACTCAAGCGAGCATACTATAGGAATCGCTACAATCTGTTTTATATTTTAATATACCTATGGAATAATAAATAAAAAATGGCCTAGAGCGTGTTACGCTTATATAGAAGGGTTCTGTATCTGATACGTGATGCAGATTTTTGTTGAGTAAATTCATAAGTTTTTGTCCGAATTCGGTCAAAATAATTTTTCTAATGAGTTTTTGTCACGTCCTATCAACTAGGAAAATTTCAAGGCTCTACATCTAGTAGTTAGTAAATCTTGGAGGAGGGGGGAGGGCACCTTGTGGGTGGACAAGAGGACGGACAGAGCGAAACTATAAGGATTCCGTGTAGTAACTACGGAACCCTAAAAAGGTCACCATTTTCGAAAGCATTTTAAAAAGATTGATACGATCCAATTATAAATGTTTCATCAAAAATCATGAAGCTCTAACAGGTAATATTGTATATATAAGTCTTTTCAAACGTCTATAAAGCTTTTAAATTAGTAAACTTAGTTGGTTTCCATCCCGGAAAATGTCTTCCCGAAGATCTTTCCGTAAACAAAATGTAGGGCTGAAAACAAATTTTAAATTAAATTCCCTTTTCTCCGCGAGTTAATGTCCCGTGGGTCTTTTCTCCGCTTTTAATTTCCGGAGAGTTTTCAGTCAGGAAATAGTTTGACAGGAGTAGCTCTTTATCTGATGAAATAAAATTGGATGTACGCGTGTCGTAATTAAGTGTTAAAAGTTATTTATAGTAACTAGTACTTATATTATACTTTATATCTATATTTATAGATACTTTGTTATGATGGCACTTTTTTGTGCAGGTGGGGAAACCTATTTCTAAGATTTTTCATTACTAACACTTAAGGTCATTAATAATTATTTACTTTGCTTGTTTTACCTTACTTAAAAATATATGATGATAGACTGAACTTATGATCTCTTCTAAGCTTATTCTTAAAGTTGTTGCAGTTAATTACGAACTCTACCTATCCTGTCTACCGTAGACGTAGTAGAGTAAATTGGTTTGAAACCGAAGCATTATCAAGAGATACACTCTACAGAAGCTATTTTTAAGGTGTTATTTATCTATATATTAATATGTGAAGCAAAAACTTTCGGTAATATTTTACGAAAAAATTTTAAAAGAGGTGTAAGACAGGACGATTTGCTCTCGCCTCTACTTTTTATACCGATATATATTTATTGTCAAATATAACACTGATGTTATAAAAAAGACTGATATTACTTAATAAAACATAGTTTTTCGATCTCATATTACCGTAGTCGTAGTGGAATTAGAAAAAACGTAAATCGTTTTTCGCCGCATTACTGCCGGTCATTATTTTCACAGTCGGCTCACTCCGCGGTCGCACTTATTTCATGGGGTTGACTTCACCACGTCACGTCGTTCCAGTGACGCTCGCTTGCGTTTAGCCTACCACTTTACCACTAGTGAAAAATGCATCTAATAATCTAGAGCTACAACAAGAAAATTCTTTCTCGATCTTTTAGTGTTAATGAAAGCTCGTTCTTAGCGTTTACACCAAAATATCCATGAGCAAAAAAACTAGAATAAGAATTAGAACCTTTGTGAACGCAGACAGAAAAACGAAATAATGCTCTAAGTCTGATAAAACTAAAACGATTTTAATAGAATAAGGGTAGAATGAGCATTCGTTCGTTTGATGTAAATCGGCCTTTATCTTTAAAAAAAAGCTTTTGCTTAAACGATGCACGGTTAATTTTTTTACTTTACAAGGAGCAAACGAACAGGCAGCAAGCAGTTAAGTACCTACTAACATGTATTGATGTGAGTAAACTTTACTAATAACCTCTATAGTGTCATATCTCCTGAAGATGCTTTGAGCGGCGTAACGAAGCTAATGCTAAGACGTAAGTAAAATAATTTTTGTAATATATTGTCAGAGTCTTTAATTGTAAATATTGTAAGAATTTAGAAAAAGAAGTCAAAAAAGAGCCTGAAGTATACTTCAAAAATATATACATTTTTATTTAATCCTTACAAAGTATATTTTTTACAAGGAGCATAAAATAAAATGTAAATCCAACTTCGGTATTTAATAAGTTTAACAAAGTCCGGTATCTTCAATGCAAATTTCGACCCCGAAAATATTCCCAAAGATAAATCAAAATTGGAGTTGTTCAAACTTTACCCGTTTGAATGTTAGACAAAAATAATATCCGCCTCTCGCTGAAGATAAATATCCGGGAGCTCTGTTGTTTTAAACTCCACTAACTAAAGATTTATCCCATGTAAAAACTTCGGATTCGTTCTCGGTTCGCGGTCAATTCAGAGTTTCTGATATTATTCCATTTGTTATTATTTTCTGTACGTTTTCAAATTCTCTACAATTTTATTTTTCGAATCTTATTTTCTTACTAACCAATGTACTGTAACTGGTTAATAGGTGACGACTTTTGACGTTCCGAATAAGGCATGGCTTCATGAAGGATATGGATAGGCAAATTGAGAAGACCCAGGAGTTAAAGAGGTCTAATCGCACTTATGTATGCTATAGGAAAGGTTGTGAGTCCACTTAAGACGCCTATATCTAGCATTGTATTACAACAAGGTGCAATCTTAAGAACTATGGTACGTAAATTCATCAATAGTCTGGACTCAGGTTGGCCGAAGCAAGGATAACAACTTCAGGTGGAGGTTTACGGACGATAATAAGATGTGCGGTGCAAACCAAGTCCTACGTTATGCTGTGTGCCCTAACCCAGGTGGATTCAATGGCTGCAGCAGACAGCGACTGACGTGGCCATTTTTCTGGGCCGCTATTATATAACAGCTAATTTTATGAAGTTTGCTATTGAAATGATGGGAAGAATACTTTGTATGTCCCTAAACTCAGCGTGAACTTCTTAGTAATTAGACAACTTTTGATAATTTTGTTTAAGTAGTTAGTTTAATTTGTTCCGGTTATTGGGTTATATGACGTTCGATCCAATGTTTCAGTTTTTATTATTTTTTTTCTAACTGACTTTGACTTCTTCTTCTTCAGTCGTTCCCTCATCACCGAGGAACGTGGTTCCTCATTAATAAAACACGCGTGACGGTCTTTCTCCAATTTGTCCGGTCTTCGGTCTGGCTATATGCACAATAAAGAGGTGTATCTAGAACTTCTTTCACCTGGTCCAACCAACGACTTTGACTCTAATTTCCTAGTATTATTAAAGTGGCCTCCTTCCCATAGTTGATACTAAAATAAAAGTAAACATACATTAATATTACGGAAACACATACTGAAACAAAAATGGAAAAGAAATAAAGAAATATAATATTAATTATGATTGTTACTTGATACCTGATGAAGAGCTGCATTGAAATGAGATTCGACGAATAATTGCGAAAATAAACTCATAGTGAATGTTTTAATTGTGCAGCTGGGTTGTAAAAGCTTGTACTGTTATAGGTCAAGAGTCCATGTTGTGAAATATAATAGGACAAAACCTGCTTATTTTTAGAGACGAATTTCTTAGCATTCCATGGATTCACCGTGCGGGTGCCGGGTCCATTGCATTGCAGAGGAAGGTGGGAATATTAGTATCTAAAAAGTATTTTTAATATCTTTTAAAACTATTCGCCATATAGAAACTTGCGTTTACTTAGATGATTGAGATTCAGTCCGTTACGTCAAAGATATCGGACCATACTCCATCTGTGCTACGTCATATATGTGATTTTGACATGTGTGCATAATATTTTTTATACCTTACCCTTTAATTTCTTATTTTTGAAAAGATTTGCAAAATTTTTTGATTTAAAAGAATTTCATAAATAGAAAAAGTACACAATTTTTTGCATGCTTATGAATAAACGAATGTTCGATAAAGACTGATCTAATATAGCCTGTACACAGAATCAAAATCATGAAAATATTATTTTATAAATTATATGTTTCACAATATATCGTAAAAATAAACATTATTTTATATGTGATTCTACGAATTTTTTACGTTACTTTTGAGTTAAAATGACATTTGGATAGTGATTAGATAACAATCATGTGGATCCTTATAATATATGTATGTATATCGCTAATATTTTCACAGGAAAACATCGTGGACTCTTGTTCTATCAGTTGCAAGTGGAAACAAAGGCGAATTCGAAATATTTCGCCAAACATACCAACGAAAAAAATTCCCGAACGATTATTGCTATTCCTGGAAAAGAAATATTTCACAAAGGCTTTGTTAAGATAAAATTGATTTTCATTCGCGCAGTTTATTAAAATATGCTTCCAATTTTGTAGCGTATTATCAAGAAGCTTTATTATTAAGCTGATGTAATGGAGCTTTTGAAAGCAGAGATATTAAATACCTAATTAAAGATATTAATATAGGAAAAGGACTATTCTTTTTACGTATAAAAGAGCCTAACGTGTAGGCGGTTTATTTAAGTAGACTACAGATAAATGAGGGTAGTTGTCCATAAGGGTATAAATACAGAGACACACATGTAAACAGTTCAGACGTGTTACGACCGTTGGCTTGGTAACAACTATTTAAATACATTGTGATCAGTGTGAATACAACGTGTGCATACACTAATTTGGCGAGTAATAGTAAATAGTTAATCCTATTTATATAATACGTATTATTTATATTTAGTGTTTGTGGGTCTTACAACTTAATTAGATGAACCGCCTACTCTTACAATCGTAACTGACTATCGATGTCCACTGACAACTGAAAAAATTAAAGCCATACTAACTTACTAAACCATGTGTTTTAGACACAGATGAAGTAGTGGGTAACAATTAGTATATTTTACAAACGTAAGTTCCTCTGTCTGCTAGACAACAGTAGGATTAAGCTTGCATATTTCACGAAGCCAGCCATTTGTCTGTGATGCTTTGATAGCATATTTAACTGGGGAATAAATTGCCGAGTCCTGTCATTTCTTGAATTAATTACACTTATACGTCATAAAGTACGTACTTCTAGTGTATTTATGGGCAGAGAGATATAACCGAATCTCATATCATTTCGTAAATTCACTTTGTGGTTGTTAGATCCCTTGCGTTGCAGACAGGAGAACCGTAGCGGATGTTTGATAGTTCAATTGCATTCCAGCCAGCGTTCCTCCAAGTTCTAGCTAGATTTTTTATACGATTGTCTGAAAACAGGCAGACCATTCAAAGGAGTTCAACTACTGATTCCTACCTGCACTACCAGAAGGCTTGCAGACGTGTTGCTGCATTTAAGAATTGAGTGTACTCTTATTTTGGCGATTAAATGTTATTTTTAAACCCTAATGTACTTTAAGGCTTTGGTTATCTTGCCTTAAATCAATTCACACAGAAGCATTGTATTAAATTTCGGCATGATTCCAAATATCCTGCTTTTAATTAAGTTGCTCGGCATCAGAATTCGGTAAGCAGATACACAACAAAGATTGTACCGCACCGAACGGAAACACCGCAAATAATAGATGTTCCCATTTAATAGTCCTTTATCGATACTAATTTAATACTCATATAAAATTGATGGGCAGGGCACATTTGTAGGCTAATTGATAATAGATGGATGAATCGTCTTACAGAATGGGTACCATGAGACATTAAAAGAATGAGGAAAGGAATGTACCGAGTAAAAGGTGGAGAGACATATTTAGTCAAAGAAATGAAGTGAATTGGATGCAGAAGGCAAGAGTCAATCAATTACCAGCGTCTGTATTTTCGAAAGGATACAACTTAGGGACCTTCAAGAACAGAGCATACTCATTTCTCTAACGCATCTGGATCCCCCTGGTGTTGCAGTTATCCATGGTCGTCAATAGTCACTTAGATGAACCGTCTGCCCGTTTGCCCCTTGTTATTTAAAACAAAAGAGTAAGAGATATGTGGAAAAGTTTAGGGGAGTCTTAGGCCGTAGAGGCGACTACTATATCCTAATTTTTCAAGTCAAACTTAAATACAGTTGGATTATTATTTACTTGAAACTTTTAGATTTAAAAGTTTACAATTGTATAAGTAGGTTTAGTACAAACAAAGGCTCTTTTTTATCTAGTTTATTTTTTATTTATAAAATTTATGTGTAAATACTTTTTTTTACAAGGAGCAAACGAGCATGTGGTAAGTGACTATCGACGCCCATATACATTTCTACCACCAGAAGGCTCGCAGATGCATTGCTGGTCTTTAAAGAGGGGTTTAGGTCAGGGGTTACAAACCGAACGAAACGCGACAAAAATACCATCTTTTGACATGACAGTATTGCCGCCACTTTATGCCGATCATAATATGTGATAGAGAGATACTGGTACCCGGAATCACCGGCCCAATTGGGCTGCAGACCAAAAGGACTGCAAGCGTGGCAGTACCTCAAAATAGATAGACAGGAGTAAAGTAAAGGGATGGAATAAAAGGATATAAAGTTGGAGAAGAGAGAAAGGATACGGATTCTACTGTGAGGGAGGAAGTAGGGGGAGTGACAATAACAGCTAGAGTAGTTCGAACTGATAAAAAGTCCAACCAAGATCCGTTCCCTGTACAGAAAAGTATCGTTGGTCTCTAAAATAGCTACGTTAATTTCGATTATTTCACGATTACAAGCCCAGTGGATAAAATTAACGTAGCCAGGTTTAGGAGTAAGACAATTATTAGCTTTATTAGCTGGTACACTTATAAATCATCCCGTTTCATCCCCGGGGAGGTTTCCACAGCGACAACGACGGGAAATTGCATCCTTGTTCCACAAAGCGGCCATTTATAAATTTGTCCGTCCACACTGCGAATGTAAAACTTTCCGCCCACTTTATTACGCCATACTGTCAGCGAAACGTGGCAAAAAATATTTTGTTTTCATATTATAATACTATAATATACGTGTGTAAAAAAAAAGAGTTTTTGTGACTTCAGAAAAATTATCTTTTTTAAGTGCATTTGGCACAAATACTCACATTGTGAGTGACCCCTGAATTAACTGATTCCTCGTAAATGTACTAAAGTTCTAATATTTAACGCAGAAAATATAACTGAAACCTTATTACATTTGCTTTTGACACTAGCGACCATCATACCTTCAACGTGGGTTGAACTTAGTACCTTTTAGATTGTATTATGTCCTTTTACCGTTGAGTCATCGAGGTGTTTTTAACGTTGGTTCTATAATGACGTGAGCGTAGTTAAAACTTTGGTGTTAGTTCGTCGAGGAGCGCAGTGCAACTTGGTGGCATGTTACAGAGTAAGTAATTTTGGGGGAGCGCGCCGGGAAGATTTCAGCTGTAGCTTAATGCTAACTTGTTATACTTTAATTAAACAACTCTTACAGTTTGCTTGAGTCCACTACGCCAAGTTTTATAAAGTCAAATTTATGTCAAAAAAATTGCAAAACGAAAAAAAATACCAATACACTTAGTACTGGTACTTTTTTTGTTTTTCGATATTGATTAGGCGTATTAATCTTTTTAAAAGTACTATACATAAATATGCAAATAAATTTGCAGCATCTTTATGCAAATTATTTTTATCTAATTCTTCGTCATAGCTTATAGACCTTTTTTTTCGTCGTCGACGTCATAGATAAGACCTATTTTTTTTTAATTTTGTTTATATAATACCAGTAATGTCTGCTTTTGATATGCCCAATAATATATTCGTTTCCCATCGAAATAAGCATAAAGCCTATGCGAGAATAGCCCCGTGGTACCAGTTTTGGTTTGAGATTATACCGGGCCCTTGTAGATTTCTGTCTACCCTTTTATTTATTTGAACACTTTAGACTTTTATAGCTTCTAATAATAACTTAATAAATGCTCAATGAAAGTAAACTACTAACCACTTTTCAAAGGTAACAATAAACACAAAGGAGCCGATGATTCAATTAGTCTTCCGTCGAGGCACTTACTTGTCTAAATAATGGGAGCAGACGATAACAGACCGTATTTGCTTTATAAACAGAACCAAGTAACTTCCATTTGAACGACTCGACTACATGTCATTCTATTAAGATCGCTTTTACCATACCATTATAATATTATGTTAGTATCATATTATAAGTTTTTCTTATTCTTTTTAATATAGATAGATATTTTGTCTAGATCAGTGTATCCCAACGTGGCGCCCACGTCCCATAGGGGAG
>JANCMC010000002.1:2050685-2061410 GCA_024363005.1 Charaxes varanes
GGTAGAGGTAGGAGCAAGGGGTATACCAGCAAAATTCCTGTGCAACCTACTAAAAGACCTTGGCTTGTCAAGAACTATCATAAGTTCCAGTTTATACTGAAAAGGACATCTAAAGCCACACTAGTAGGATCATACCAGATTTTTCTAGGCAGGGGTGAAGGTCTAGTGAAGGTGAGTGTTAGTGATCACTATAAAGAGCACGCTTTTAAACCTGGGTCACAAGTCCCGGGCACTGCTATGGTTTCTCCCTCTGCAACGCGATGGACCCGGCACTCACACAGTTAATCCATGAAAAGCTAGGAAATTTGTCTCCCTACTTTCCTATTTGTATTAGTTTTTAGTGCAGTTGTAATTGACAATCTTATACACCAATGCCTATTGTTTTTACTTCTGTTAGCACTGCTGGAGTACCACTGTTTTTTTTAAATTAAATGGCAATGTACTTACTGGAGGACATCGGTAAAGTCTGAAGGAGTCCTTAAAAATGCATTTGGGAAGTCTTCCACAAGAACTAACTTGCAGCTATTATTGTCTAACAATGATGTAAAGTTAGCAGAATTAATAATAAACTCTAAAAACTTCTTTGATTGTGACTCTTTAAATTCATAATCACCTGTAATAACACAAAAAGAAAAGTTGTGGGATTTACATTAAGTCTGGTTAAAATTATTATACCTTCCCATATGACTACCTTATTTCTACTTTGTTCTGAAGTCAAGATTGTTACACAGAAACTAGTAAAAGACACATGATACTTTTTTGAAGAAATCTTCACTATTGGCAACTAAAATATTTATGACTGTAATCCAATCTATAACAGTCTCTTTTATTCAAATAAGAGTTCAAAGATAAATTATGTCACACAAATTTTAAGATTCTGTAACTCCTCCCCAGTCCTTTTCACAGGTTTATCACAACTTCGAAACCTACCTAAAGTTAGATGTGACATCTTAAAGCTTTTGACCCACCCCCTGCTTGTTGTCACGCAATGTCAATTTTGGTGACTCCCTCAACAATTTTAGCATGTGACATAATTTATACACCTCTAAGTTAAATTAATCTCAAAGTAATACAACAGGAAATAACAGTTACATAATTTCTTTTTCTTCTAGTTCATTTCTCAGAAAATATTCAATTATATTATAACATGCTGTACCCCACATCACGTCGGCTACCCTTATCACTTAGGAGTATGAAAAATAGATAGCAGCCGATTCTCAGACCTACTAAATATACATATAAAATTTCATAAAAATTGGTCAAGCCATTTAGAATGGTAACTAACATTGTGACAGGAGAATTTTATATAAGATAATTACCAAATTCTGAGGGATATTCTATATCCAGTGGAGTTATCCATTCTGTTAATTTAATGTTATACTTAGCAGCTAATGTCCTTATAGCTGCAGTTTTACCACACCCAACTGGACCTGTCAGCAGTAACATATCATTGTTGCTATTTACACAGGCTGTTTTCACCCAGTCCTCTATTTCTTGAATTTTCTTGTTGTGTACAGCTAAGTCTTCTACATTAACAGGATCAAAATTTTTCATCCAGTTCTTATGACAAATATTTGGGATATTTGTTTGTACATGAGAAGTTGGTACCTGGAGAAATGTTGATTTACATTTATCTTATTTATCAAAAGTCTTCAAGTACTCTTTGTAAGTAGTAATGATAATATTGCAGCAATGAATTGTTGTCAAGCCTTACAGAAACATTAATTTCAGATTAATAAGTTTTACAAGCGATACATGTAAAAATAATAATAATAACAAAAACCTCATCTTGACTTTTGCGCTTAGATAAAGTAGTCTTGTGCTTTTTTGGAGGTGGACTACCTTCAAATTCAAATAGAGGCTTAAACCATTTCTTTTCCTGTAAAATAAAATTACATGTAATACATTTTATAGTCTGAGAACATTTAAGTGTAGATGAGATTGTATTAAACAGGTGTTATAATACATCACCTTTGGCAAATTTGGCATTTTTGATATTTCAAATTTTAATTAAATATATAATAAGTCGCATAAAATAGGTCACCTATAAGATTTGTACGAATCTTTAAAGCGTTATATACTGAGTACTATTGAATTAGTAAGTTAAACGTAAAAATATTATTTATAATATAACTTAATCATTGAATTTATTTTCAATAACACACTAAAGTCTAAACCTACACATCTTGCAGATTTTTGAATAATCCCACACATTCAAACAACACCGTCAACTATGTCAATTTCAAATTGATTGAACATTCAATAAACAACAGATTGCGTAAAAAAGTCCTTAAAATTTAGATGTCATTCTTTTTGAAGAGAAAAGAATGAAAATTAAATTTTCACACATTTTGTAGGAAATAGTGAAATTTTTGCTTGTAAATACAAATATAAACAATTTTTATTAATAAGCAAAAATTGAAATTAAAGAAACAACTGTAGTATTTCTATTTTCTACATTGTATCTATAAATTTATAAAGCACGTTAAACTTATAATTACTTCTTAACTTTTACAACATTCTATGGGAGAAATGTAAATAAAAATAATTATAACTTTTAAATCAAAATAGCACAACATTAGATGTCAATAATAATACTACGGATTTCATTTGTATTTTGACTTTAACTTTTGACATTTGCTAAAGATTCTCTGCAAATGCGCAGAGTTACGTAAAATAATTTATTTTTTGTAATTTTTACAAAAATTTGAGTCAATACAGCTGATGTGTTAACGTAGTAAGTAAAAATAAATATTATCGAATATTTTTTACTATCTGAAAGTGTTTTAGTGCCCAATTGTATATGTTTCGTGAAGGTTATTGACGTTCTGCGTATTTCTATTACAGACAAAATGCAAGCAATTAAGGCTTTGGGAGCAACAGCTCCTTCTACTGTTCTTTCTGTCGTGAAAAAAGGAGCATTTGCTCCCATAGTAGACCAGATACGTCAAACTCATTTACCGGCACCCGACCCAAATGTAAGGAGAACCTATTCTCCTTTCCAAGATACGAAAAATACTGCCGAGTATGCTGTAGCTCGACTTGATGATTTGCTGAATTGGGGTCGTAAAGGCTCAATGTGGCCTATGACGTTTGGCCTAGCTTGCTGTGCTGTTGAGATGATGCACATAGCTGCTCCACGTTATGATATGGACAGGTAAAGTACAGAACCTTATTAAATTACAACATAGTAAGTTACATAGATTATTTAAATTTTGTATATTCTTCAGGCCAGTCAAGAGCAGCTTATTTTTAGTCATTCAATATTTATGAAGGAATTTTAAATACTTTTGTTTTCTTTACCTTGCAAATCTAATAAAACAAGTGTACTTTGGACCATACAACTGAAATAAAATTTCTTTGATTGAACTTTAAAATGAATTTTCAATTTTATTTACTTTAGACAGAAAATTTAATATATTGCACAAAATTTTAATTTATAAAATTGTTTATGAACAAAATGAAATAATTAAAGAATCAAGAAATCATTGTTTGCTTTACACATTCTTTAGCTTACTCCCCAAGTCAAGTGTGCATTAAGAAGTTTTATTTCAAAAACTAAGCTTTAATTCCCACCTTTTCTGCAGATACGGTGTTGTGTTTAGAGCTTCACCTCGTCAAGCAGACGTGATGATTGTAGCAGGGACATTAACTAATAAAATGGCACCAGCTTTAAGGAAAGTCTATGATCAAATGCCCGATCCAAGATGGGTCATTTCCATGGGCAGTTGCGCCAATGGGGGTGGATATTACCATTATTCTTATTCAGTTGTAAGGTAATCTTATTGTAAGAATTTATATTTAATTTGGTAGCAGTTGTTTTGTAATATTATTAGTAGATTGGTTGGAAAGGCTGAAGCAGTAAATGTATTTGATTGTGCTCTTTATTAAAATCTTGAATCCTAATAATGTAAAATGCCTTCACTATTGACTTCCACTAGTATTGATTATCATAAATATTATAAAAGGCAAATAAGGCCCCTTTATATGTCTCTTTTTATTGCTAGTCAGTAAATAAGATGATATCTTATGTCCACTAAAGCAGCACTAGTAGGATCAGACCAGATTTGGGTTGAGAGGGGATGGAAAATGGGCAGTGAAGGCGAGTGTTAGTGGCCATTAAAGTGGCCACTAACTAAGAGTACTCTTAAATCTACACCTGGGTTGCAAATTCCAGGCAAACTGATGCTGTGCCTGGTGCCTTCTTCTGCAAGGTTCTGAAGACCTAGCACCCTTGCAGTGAATCCATGGAATGTTAAGAAATTTCTCTCTCTGTATCTATTTACTTTAAATATATTGAGGAAAGAAAAATATGCAAGGTTCTGCAAGTATAGTAAAATAATTAGTGTGGCAGTTAACAGTCATTTTTAAGTTTTATTTAGGTATGCAATTATGTGAATGCTTTTGTGAATGTGGAACAACTATGTTAAATTATCTATAAACTGGAAATAATAAATCTCAGTTAATGGGATAAACTAAAAAATTGGTTTATAATTAGAAGGCCTGGCTAAATATGTAAATACTGTAAATTGGCTCGCCCTACATACATAAATTTAACTTATACAAGTTATCAGTCTGTAATTGGTTATCTGCATCAGTTATCGCATTAGGATTGTGAAAAACAAATCTTTATTTTCCATATTTTGCAAAAAAAATTAAAAATTATCAATATTTGCAATTTATATATTATGATACAATTAGAGAAAGTTCACAATAATAGGTATAATTTGTAGATTCTTGCGTTCCCGCTCGTCACTTTTCGTCGTATTTAATTTCTTTCATTCTGCGCCCCATATCCATCATTCGCCGCCGCCATAATTGGGACTTTAATTTTGAAAATTGAAAAAAGCGTGTTATACTATATTGCAATCAATTTTGTCCAAATAATTGGACATGGATGTTGAGTAAATGTTTTCTTTCTTTTGGAATTGAACTTATCCTTTTATTGTTTTTTAATATAATTATTACTAAGATTTTAATTCATTTTTCACATTAAAGATTTGAAAGGAATTATCTTTTTTATTAATTTTTTTTTCCATATTTCACGACATTTGGTCCATATTATATGCACATAATATTTTAGATTTTTTAAAACATTCTTATCCGGGTCCTAATTATTAGAAATCATTAATACCTATTTCCTTTGCAGAGGCTGCGATCGCATTGTGCCAGTTGATATATACGTGCCTGGTTGCCCGCCCACAGCTGAGGCCTTGATGTATGGAATCCTCCAATTACAGAAGAAAGTTAAGAGAATGAAAACTGTTCAAATATGGTACAGAAAGTAAAGGATGACTTCAAGAGGATAACGACAAATACAACTATATAACTATGTTATTTATTTTCATAATTTCCAATAATGTAGCTAATCAATGTAGCAAAACATTTTAATTACCTGAAACAGTGTATTTGATCATGTTATATTAAGTGCAAGATTTTTTTTAGAAAATAATAACACCATTTATTATGTCATAAATCATAAATAGATTTAGACCAACAGTTTATCTTTGTATTATTTTTCTCCCATTTAAAATCAGACTCTAAGCTACTTAACTCATTGTATTTGACTGCCAACCATTGTATTTGAACACCAGAAAGGGCAGAATATGTAAAATGTGCATATTTTCTCAAACAAACTTTATCATATCTTACCTTAATAGATTCATAATATAAATAGGAATTAAAGATCAACTGATTACACAGGTTTGGAAAAAAAAGTTGAGAGCTGTTTCAGTTTTTTTTCTAACGTAACTCATGATTCTGGTTGTGCTGAAACCAAAATAGACTTTCATTTTGTCATAGAGCATTATATTTTCAGACAGTGTAGGTATCTATATTACCCAGTTATCTTAAGGATAACAGACAAAAAATAATAATTGCTTAACGTTACTTATTTTTTAATCTAAAATGCATTCATTAGTGAACCAAACACATCTATTTTTCCGTAAGACTCGTTTTGGTACATTTTAGCTTGTAGAAAGCGTCCGGAAAGTATCTTTCAAGCATTCAACAGTAGTCTGACATCATAGAGATGCTCCATTATTTTGTAGTATCTTTTTTTCCATCTCCTTAATATATCGCTGTAATTATTCACCTCGCTCTTCACTCCAGATAAAATTATACCTTTTATTGGCGACATCAAGTTGGGCCAAAAACCCAAAAAATATTTTGCCTAGTTCTTTAGTTTTCAGTTCACCTAAATACATAGAAATCAGTTGAAAGCATCCAGACGTCATTTTATATTATTAGGGTCCTATATGGTATTTTTACTCCACTCCACCTTTAATCACAACCGATGGGAAAGATTGATCATGCGTGCTCAAGATCCTCAGTAGGGAGGGAGCGAGAAAGAAGAGATATGGTATTTTGCAGTCATGACTGAATTGCTTTTTAAAATTTTTTAATCAAAAAACTCTCAGATGTAACACTAAAATTGAGATTATATAAGATTAAAAAAATCTATACACTTTGGTAGCATAGATTTTTTTTGATTTGGTTGTCAACGTAAAGGGCGATACATGTTCATTTACAAAATTCTATATGACTGTTACTGAACTCTACGATTCATCAAAATTAGCTATTCCATTATCAAGTTTTCTGTATGTTTTAAGTAGCAGTTTTGTAAGATTTTTCATATTATATCAATATATAACCACAAAAAATTAGGCCAGGTATATTGTAAATAGATATTGGTTAAAAATTTATTTTATAATAAAAACACCATAAAGATCACAGTTCGATTCTTGCAATAGAAGGTAGATGATAAATATGGTCGCATACATGGAGAGTTCTTATCTATCATCATCACGAGAATCCTGGGGTGGAACTTTTCCATCCTGGTTTGAAGACTTTTCGTTACTAGTAGCCGTGCTTCTTGATATTTCTTAGGTAGACATGTATTTAATTTTATTTATTATGTAGACATGTATGTAAACCATGAACTCAAATTAGCCAAGTGCTAAGAGTGACACCGTCATCTTCGTCGTTAACTCGCAATACTGTAATCAATTCCCGCATGCACTTTATTCAAGGAAAGAAAAGAAAGTCATGTTGGTATAAAAATCAAAAGTTTTAATGGTATTTTCTGAATCGCACCAAGCTTTCATTTACTTTTAGTATGATTTTTGTATAAACTATAATACACTTCTGAGTTACCTTCAAAATCACTGTGCCTTAAAACAGGTTATAATCATCATAAATTTGTATTTTGTCTGACTTATCACCCATTAACGTTAGATTTAATGGCACATGTCGAGTTCACCAAGATAAACCATAAACACGTCGTTATCCGACCGAAGCGTTCGTTAGCTGGACTTTAACAAAATTATTATGAATGTAAATTAAGAAGTAGGTAACACGATAACATGATTGTAATCATTACTGTATTACATTATCTAGCTGCAAATACACTACTTAAAGTCAGACAAAATGTATGTCACAATATAATAATATCACATATTTTAAATGCATTAAGAAATGTCAACCGCTATCTGTAATAAAATTTGTAGCTCGAATCTACTCGAAAGGAGAATAAAGTATAAATAAATAAATAGTCCGCCACTGGTACAATCGAAAAACCATTATGAGATTTTTAACGGAAGTTTAAATTTAACTCCCGATAGAATAATAATTTATGGGATTTTTTCCTTCGTATGACGTTAAATAAACCGATTCTATATTTTAACACTAATTTACAGACTACTATTTACACTTTATTTATAGGTATATATAAATATGTATAATCATATCGATAGCGATTCCGATAATCCTATCCTTCACATAATTCAGCGATTTAATGTATAATTAACTAATAATGGTCACAATAACAACTCGATAGATATTTTCATGTAAATAAACAAGCGGTAGTGTACAGGCCGTCTCCCATATTGCACGCGCGTCTCGCGGGCGCGGGCGGCGCTCGGCCCCGGCCCGGCGACGCTACAATAAATAATTCTCTAAGCCGGCCGGTCGCGGCGGCCGGTCCGGGTGCGGGGCGGCGGCGCGCTATCATCGCGGCTCCTCCTTCTTGAGCAGGTCCAGCGGGGCCAGCGGCGCTAGCGACGGGGCCAGCGGCGCCAGCGGGGCGAGCGGCGCGTGCGCGTGCGGGTGCGGATGCGCGCCCAGCGGCGGCAGCGGCCGGTGCAGCAGCGGGCCCGCCTTCAGCTGTTGGTGGTGGTGCGCGTACGCGCTCAGCATCTTGGCGCGGTCCTCCTCCGCGCGGATGGCCGCCTCCACGAACGGCGCGAAGCGCATATGCTGCAGCGGGTCGAAGGCGCGGTACGGGTCCCAGTGCGACGGTGGCGGGTACGCGGCCAGCGTCGGCGGCGGCCGCGCCGGCTCCTTGCGCTCGTCCTTCGGCTGCTCCGGCGCACCGTTGCGCAGCGGCGAGCGCGTCCTCGCCCGCTCCATCTCTCGCTCGCGTTGCTCGCGCAGCTTCCGCCGCTCGCGCTCCTCGCGCTCCCGCCGCTCTCTGTCTTCTCGCTCGCGACGCGCTCTCTCCCGCTCCTCGTGCTCGCGTCGCACCTCGGCCGCGGCGGAGACGGGCGGCCTCACGGTCCGCCACGCGTCGTGCAGCGAGCTCATCGGCGGCGCGTGGTGCACGCCGTGCAGGGAGGACGACAGCGCCAGCTCGCGCCCGTAGGCGGAGAGCCCGAAGTGTCCGGGCGCACCGGGGAACGCGGCGGCGCCGTATCGCGCGAAGGGCGACACTCCCGAGACGCCGAGGTGCCGATCGGAGGGCGCGAGGGGCGCGGGCGCCAGCGAGGGCCGGGCGGGGTCCCGCACCATGCCGAGGGGCGTGTGGTGCGGCAGGTAGGGGCCGGGCGGCAGCTCGTAGGGCGAGCGGTAAGCGGGCGGCGGGGGCGCGGGCGCGGGGAAGGCTCGCATCTTGTCCTTGTCGCCTCCGGGCACGACTCCGCCCGCACCGCTGCTCTTCTCCTTCTGCTGATGATTGTAGATCTCCCACGCTATTCTGACGTGCATGGCGTTCCATTTTCCAGTTTTCTGTGTAAATGTTTGAGATTTATTTATTGTACGAAGTTCACTTAAGCAAAGTATGCGTAATAAGTATAAACAGTAGCATGCACGTAATGAGGTGCGAAGGAGACCTACCGCGGCCGCGGGGCGTGCTGGAGGTTTAGTGGCGGAGTCGCTTGCGGCTGACACTACGGGCTGTTAACATGAGGCGATGCAATGTTAATGATGATAGCAAATAAAAGAGGGAAGCGCTAAGCTAATTTATAATAATATTAACAGTAGTAATAATACGAGGTAATAAATTACGTGAACCATAGAATCCCCCAGAAAAAGTTATTACAAACCAAAACCAAAGAACAATAAGGTGACAATAATATAATAACATATGTACTGAGTAAAAAAGTATACTAATTCTACTAAAGTAGGTATATAATAATTTAACAGCTAGCTCTAGTAATGCTATACTTTCGTATTAATATTATACCTAAGAGTGCTGATAATTAATCAAAATAGGTAGTAATTTATTTGAATTGTATAGTGAGAAGAGCGAGTTCTTCTGGCACAGGTTTTTAAACTTAATAGAAGGTCTCCGCCCTTGTAAATATTGTAAAAAAAAAAATTAAAGAAATAAATTTCCATTTCATTTTCATTTCAACCATCTAGACTTTAATTTAAGCAGTTAAATATATGAATGAATTTGTTGTAATAACATTTGTCTCTTGTTTCCATTATTCTTAAAACAGAACTACAATACGAAAGTATATATTCGTTTTCTAATAGTAATTAAAATTCATTAGTTATTATAACTGACAAAAAGGTAAGAACTAAAATTCCATATGAATTATAATATTAAAGTTCACCTTAGGCGCGTAAGTGGTGAGCGGCGCGGGAGGCACGTAGGGCGCTGTAGGGTGCAGTAGACTCGACGAGTACGGGTAACCAAGGCCGATACCAGTTCGGTATAATGGCGACATTTTCCCCACGTCTTTGAACTGAAAAACAAAAGTTATTTTTAACATCTAGATAAATTTTAAATTTTATTAGACGTTACAAGCTCTTCTGAATTGTCAAATATTTGAAAAACTACTTAAGAGTTAAGCAGCCACGATGTGTTTCTGTGTCTGCTTTTGTGTGAGACTGTATTGGCAAGTTATATGTTCTAGAGAATATTCATCATTAGACGTAATTTCATATTCATAAGTTTATTTACCTTTTTGAAAAGAAACTATGTAAAAAGTAGTAATAAATACATATTGAACCTGAAGATTTAGAGACATTTGCACCTTAACCTATCAAATACCACTACAGATTCTTAATGTCCATATTGTCAAAACTCACCAAAGAGATTGTATTTATTGCGGCTACCAGTTATCAGTACTGTTTTATGCTAGGGGTATCTCACATGGTGGTACAGTTTTATGCAAGTAGTATATAGATATCATTAGTGGCGTGCGTAGGTTGTCAGAGTTTGGCGAAAAGAGAGATAAGTTGTAAGGAGAGTTTGTCTCCAGGGGATGGATCTTCCTTATTATCTGACCGATAACTGGATAGATTTACTACGGATAAGCGACCCAGGGCTGCCCTAGCTGCTATTGTTACTCCCCCTAAAACCGTCCGTGACAGTAGTATCCGCATCCGTTTTCTCCTTTCCATCAACCTTTACATCATTTTACTCCATGCCTTCCTTAACCCTTTAGATGTGTAATTAGGGGTAGCGTCATGCTTGCAGTTCTTCTGGTCTGCAGCTGA
>JANCMC010000002.1:2139034-2151550 GCA_024363005.1 Charaxes varanes
CGCTTGCTGAACCGATTTCGCTAATCATTTTTTGTTGTGCTTGCTATTATTAGGAGAAGGTTTTTATGATAGAAAAAGAAAGAAAACTCCACGGAAAATAAGAAAATTCAAGAATGCGCTCATGCATAGGAATACATATATCACAAAGACAAATTCTAATTTTAGGCATTTTACCAAGTTTAATCATAGACAATTACTGGCGGTGCGTGTCACAGACTGCCATGCAGACTGCAGATGTTACTGCAGGAGTAAACAGGTAGCTAGCTCAAGACCGTTCATATTGCGTGTACATATTGTACAAAGTTCCTTGTTTACTCAGTACATTTGCTTATTACATTAGCATTTGTATGACAGCGTGGAAAATGAGAAATTTAAATGAAAACTTTATTTGATAACAACAAAAGTTTTAATCAGAAAAGTGAATTCCATTATCCGGAGCGGCTTTGCTTTAAAGCTAACATATTGGATAATTACTCTATAACTAAGTATCGAAGTTGAAGCCGATTCAGACTGAAGCAGTAGCTACAGGCGAAGTCAACAAAACTTCCATCGCTTCAATTAGATCCTAAGGCCAAGTTTAAGGATACAACTGTAACAAAACTTAATCACAAATGTTAAACCTTTGATGGTAACTTATTAAAAGCCTTGGCTTTTTGATTAGCACTTTAGAACATCAATGGCTACTATTCTTTGATTATATCCAAATGGTGCAACAACCATCTAACGGATAGCTATGGTTATTCTTTTGTTAAAAAACTAAATTACTTTCCTTAAATCCACGTATAAACAGAGAAAATTGCTTAAATGTTATAACCTGATTTCTATATTACGATACTTAAAGCCTTTACGACTAAACTTTGTGGAGTCGAAACCGATGTATCATCAGATGTAGGACTTGAAAATCATTGCAGTGTTGTGTTTTAGGTTTCTGCGGTGCTATGCAGCACTGCACAGATTTTTCATTCTTCTCGCTACTCTACTTCTACGTACCTTTCCCGGACTAGTGCCAGAGTCCGCTTCATTTGCAGATCATGTGGCTGTGGGGCGAGTTAAGATGACGTGATCCCCGGAACCACCACAATCTCTACAACCTCACGACTAATATCACTCAGTGAAATTTATGAGACCCACTGTTTTTCGTACCCTCCGGAATAACGAGGCCGGATGTTTGAAAACAGTGTAGTGTTAGAATGGATGACCCATCTATCACCCGGCCGCGGTAAGAACTGCTTAACATAGCGATCGACTCAAATGCCAGCCACTGATTAAGCTACGACGTCCTTCATTTAGCTAGTTAAGTGAAAAAAGTTTGGGGAGTATTCCAGATTTTTTAAATGTGAATTGCTCATAATAATGTATTGTACAGAGGCTGAAGATTGTCAAGTAGTTACGCGCATCACACCGCTCATTCAGTTGGTGCGAAGGGCTTTGGCTTTATGAATAACTGTTAATTTATGGTCACCATCCAAGCCATCTACTGCAAGTATTTTGAAGATGTAACCAACTCTGCATATCTTAGTATTTATTCAATATTCCTTTTTTCTTGTTTATCAAACCTTCCCAAAAATAATACGAATAAAAGAAAACAGACAGGCACCCCTTGGAATATACACACAAAATTCTATTCAATTCGGTCCAGCGGCTTAGGACAAGTAGGGTGACAAAGGCTTATTGATTTTTATATACATAGATATTATGGGGAAGGATCAAGTCCTTTAAAAAATATTCTATGTCTTTTACCCGTAGACAATAGCGGTTAAGGTAAGAAAGAAACACTCAGTTCATGATTATTTTTCCTATTCAATTTCTAACCAGCATAAGTTTCGGTAGGCCTATGTTACTGGTGGTATGTAACACAAGATTCGGCATCTAATTCATTATTGGTTATTTATTTTTTATTCTTAGGACAATAGTACTGTAGCAGAGAGCGTATTTTGTATACCTGCCCCTTGTCAACAGGACTATAGCAACTTAATAAAAAAAATGGCAGACTAAATTTACCAAGTCTGGAAATGTGTTTTTCCTCCACGTAGGCGTGAAGCTGTCTGTCTACAGAGACAATAGAGAAGCAGAATCGGGGATTATATTGGGTAGAGTGCGTACAGTCTGAAAATGTACGCCCCTCCAAATTATTCACCTCTACATACGAAATAGCGTGTAGACGCAAAAACGCAAGCTCGTCAATACCATTAGTGCAGTTGAGTTTCAGCTTATAATAACAATGCTGTATAACCCAATCAAGCGTTGCAATTAATTACTGGAGGGGCGTGCATTTCTAGACTGAAACGTCTATACGTCTGAATATGATTGAATTTTTATATGCTTTAGCTATTGAAGCTAAATCATTAATCACGAAAATATTCGTGAGCCTAATTCGAGCCGATCAATTAAACAGTAACATCAGAGGTAAAAAGAAATTTGATTGAAAGCTCAAATAATGACAGAGGAGCGAACGCGCCACTGTCTGTAATAAGAGCACACACACTCCCGCACTCGGAGGGGTTACGTCGTGACGTCACGCGGGAAAGGGACGGGCGGCGCGCCGGTCGGGGCAGAGCGAGACGGAATATAGGCCAAGCACCCGACCTATTCTACGCGCCCATCTACGTCATCTACGAGCTAATAAGACCTCACGCTCACGACAGCCAGCGGATTCAGCTTCCAATTATTCGGCACATTCTTCTAAAGCACCAACTGCAGCCCCCGCGAGCTAATCACAGCAAGTAAGAACTATTTGGACATTGTCACTTCAAGGAATATTTAAAAAATACTTAATTTGGTCCAACCATTCGTAGGTTATAGGCTGAATAGGGATTCAGTTTTATATATATACACTAAACTATTAATATTGATCTGTGAGTATTCTCGCATCTGTTCGAACACCAGTGCTAGCTGACGGCACAGAGAAGATGTACGAGACTAGAAAGGGATGGATATATCCAAGTGAACAATTCTATTAGATCGTGA
Organism: Charaxes varanes; assembly: GCA_024363005.1. NCBI lineage: Eukaryota > Metazoa > Arthropoda > Insecta > Lepidoptera > Nymphalidae > Charaxes > Charaxes varanes. The sequence goes on from JANCMC010000002.1 coordinate 2,142,002, forward strand.
AATATTCACATATTATAGTATGTGCATGTTTCCAAATCGCATAATATATTATTTATGTAGTCATATCAAAGGTTCCGCAGGTATGTGAGTATACCGCGCGAGATGCCTCCCTCCGTCGTAGTCATCGGACGTGGCCTGATTCCTAAAACGTGGCATTTATATTTCATGTGTATCTCCTAAGATATCTTCATGATGACGTCACATATTGTTATCAAAAATAGACACAGACAAATAGATAAATATATAGATAGATGGTACACACCTAAATGTTAAAGAGATGCACTTTAAACATAATGTTGTTGCAGTGAAGTGGTACGTATGAATGTCTAGAAGCAATGGGGCTCAACAGCTGGCTCTGTCAATCTTTTTTCCACGTATTTTCTGGCTCAATTAGTTGTATAGTACCCTCAAGTTAAATAGCGCTTCAGGTAGCAGAAACTCTGCCAACTACTTAACCAGCTACTCTAAGATGAATTCGGTGAGAAGGCTTAGGTATGTAAAAATTCCCGAGCTATATTTTATATCCTAATTTTTTATTCTGACCAGAAAAAGTTTGATTATCGCATGCAATTAAGCCTATATAAGGACGATAAAGTCCACATTAACATACGCTGTGCTTCTTTGTTTACTCGGACGTATACCAACTATAAACAAGCTCCCTGCCAAATTTCATCTTTGGACATCCCGCGGTTTTTGAGATTTCGTGATAGTTGACCTTTTGCTTTTATATAATATATACTAATAAATAATGCATAAGACGTACCTATTCAAATATTGACTACTGTGTTAAAATATATCTTATAAGAAGGAGTTCAGAACATCTTTATATTATGTAAAATACAAATTTGGGGCGACCAGCTCCAAGCATTAATACTCTTAATTTAAAACATTTCTGAAAGTAACGTTATTCTCCGACAAGTTTATACGCAAATAAACACTTGGAATGCTGAGGGTAAGTACCGGGCGAGTGGCCGGCTGTCCGGCCAGTAGCGTGTGTGCGGATAGTTGGGCGGCCGTCATCCGCAGGCCGAACCGCCCGCCCTGGGGCCGCTCGTTAGCTTCAGAAGCGCTACTCCGAAACTGTTTACTTATATAAAAGTGTCCGCAAATCTTTCTAGTTTTGCTAGCGTTATTTTTTTACATCTCGGAAACAATATTTTTTCGTGAATGTTCACAGGAAGTTCTTTAAACTTATTCAACTATCAAATCAATCAAGACTTATTCAAATTCCAGCAATTCGTACACTAAAATTAAGGACAGCGCATGGTTGATCTGTTATTCAGATGAGGACGATCGGCTCCTTTTTAAAATAATTACAGACATGTAGGCGTTTCGCCTAAGTGATCACCGACGGCGACAACCATGGATATCTGCATCATAAGGAGGGTCGCAAATGCCTTTAATAAGGGATCCGGGCCACTCCGGAAATTAATAGTGGTATCATTTATCATAACTTCAAGACAACTAATATAATATGTTGTTCAATACGAAACGCCAGAAGATTGTTATTTAGTAACCTTTTACAAAATACATATTTTAGCATCTGGCTGGCAATATATGAAACATACCTGTGGCAGTACTGAAAGCGAGCTGAGAGTAGACGACACATACCTGTTAAGAGAAAAAATAGAGTTAAATAAACCATACGAGTGTGTCGGGTCCTAAATTAAGCCACGACACGTCAAAGGTAGAAGAATGAGCTGATACTAACCCAGACGAAGTGGTACTATTTCAAAGGAAATCTTGAATTCTTTCGTAAAATTGCACGTCTTTGGGAACGTTAGGACAAGTGCCGACACTCGCTTTGTTCTTCATTTTTACAATTAACAACAATGCCAAAGGTAAAACCTCAATAAACCTAAAATACGAATAGACCTGGGTGCCCGATTCGATGCTCGACAGCTTCATATTTTCAGCTCCAGAGTTAAACAAATTCCACGCAAACCACTTTGATTAATCGTTACAATCAGGCGTTACTTTGCGGAAATCCATCTAAACTACCTACTTAACTACTAGCTAGCTTAACTACTCAGATAGTTTTTTTAAGTATAGCCAGCACGCGGCGGATGTTGTCTTGCCTGAATTCAGTCTCGTCCCTTATTAGCCAATCTCCTTTATGTCTTTTCCATTAAAGGTGACACTGGCCGAACGTTTTATGTAATAATACTTTTACATGGCACGTGAGTAAAAAGGTTTCGTATGAATGAAATCTATTTAAAGTATTCCGAAGCATCAAACAACTCTTCAGTTATTAGTTTTTTTTAATAATCTATTCAGTTTTCTTTTCTTTCTATTTTTTTAAACCATTCCTAAATAAGAGAAATCAAAAACAAAACAAATTAGCGACACTAACTAACAAGTTTCAGATTGATTTATTTGTATATTACAACGGGGAAACACCTAAAAGACTACTGTCGCCCATGGACAACCGGTCTACTCTAGGCCCGCAGATTCGTAGCTGGCCTTTGAGAACTGAATATGCGCTATTTAAAGGGTTGTGGGTACTATCTCTGCTTGCCACTCTCTTACAATAGTACTAGGTTTAAAGATATTTATTTCTAATAAGATAATACAGTCACTTACTTAAGAATATGGTTAATTTACAATTATTCCATCTTGTTCGTTCATAATTCACCAAATACATTCATAGTTTTGAGGTTAGATGTTTTGCTAAGAAATTTTGAATGTATTATGAAGTTTATTGTAAAGCTGTGCTCCTTCAAAAGTTAGCGTTATTTTTGCCGAAATGAATTGTTCTTGGTCTAGGAATAACCAATAAACGAACACGTCTATTACTCCGTTTATTAACCTGCTTAGTAAATGTGATATTTGCGTTAGTCATTTTATACTAACAGCTTTGATTCTTATAAACTTCACGATTTATATTTGTCCGCAAGATGAAGGAACCACAGTCCTTTACATTTTTGTACTTAATTCACAAGTGAGTGTTCCGGTAAGGTATCCGCTGGGTAGAAAAACTGAGTTGTATGTCCGTTTGTCTATGTAGATTCCATTATATTTTAGCATTTCAGCGTCATGTACGCTTTAGTTTAAAGTCTTTTATTTTGCAAGAGAGATTAAATATTTCTTTCTTTCTCCGTGGACAGACAAAAAGTACAAACAAAACAAGGAATGCGAAAACGGCCACTGACCTCTCATAAGAGCCGCCTCTGATGCGCCGCCATCTTTATCTTGACCTGACAACAACCGCATCTCAGTCGACACAAACACTGTCTGTCACAACGAAAACAAACTGTTTGTTATAGTTAAGTATAACCAGTCATTTATATGACAATAAGTAGGTTATCCTGTGGTATCTGTGCATGTGACTGATAACTCGGCGGAATAACAGATCTTAATCATCTGCCCGAAGCATAGTTAAATGATTATCATACGTTCTGTTTATTTTCAAATGTTCAGTAACAATTTTAGGCAACAACAATATTTTTAGACACGTTGTTGTACTTACGCATGTACCTACTTTTAAAATTTGAAATATTTTCATGTTGATAAGACATGCTAAACACTCCTTAGGAAAAGTATGTATGGTGATCAATACCATATACATATCTATTCTCTATATAAGCGTGTCTTGACAGGCTCTTGGATGCTTTTATATTTTTAGTTTATGTAATAAAACGAGAATGTAACATATAAGCGGTGTTTTATTATTTTATTAGGCGTCTTATTCCAATTTAAAAGATCTATACTCTAGAGGGTTGGACTTTACTAGACTTATATTTCGGATTAGTGGCAGAACTCTAACCTTTTGGATCTCCATACATTAGAGTTCTGCCACTAATCCGAAAAATTTGATCACAGTGGAGAATCAGGGGGAAAATCGAAGGCTACACAAATGTGAAAATTGAGCTTTACATCAAGCACTCTTAATATCTGTAATATAATGTTTAACCGTGTAATAAACTTTTCTAATAAGCTAGATGTCTTTTTGAAAAGGAGGAAAATGTTACTAAGAAAAATATGTTTACTTAAGAATTTGGGCGTAGGATTTTAATTTGAATTACAGATAATATATGTATTTTATCATAGCACCGTAAATTAATTATTATTTAATACTTGCGGATCTCATTTTCAGTATTACCCTTATCTATAGGCGATGTTTGATATGTAAAGTTATACTTACGTAAGTCATCATCAGCCACAATACATGTTTTTTTTAAAACTCTTATCGTATATAAAATAATATTCGCATTTGGCAAGACCTGTAACGATAGGTATAAGTTTGTGTAATAAAGAAATATAAGAATAAATTCTTTTTCTTTTATTCGGAACACCCAACATATCAATAATGATCAAAATCGGTCAACCTTTTCGTGTCTTAGAAATGACGTATGTCTTCGTTTTTAACCGACTTCAAAAAAAGGAGGAGGTTATCAATTCAACGCGTGTTTTTTTTTAATGTTTGTTACCGCAGAACTTTCGACTGGGTGCACCGATCTTGATGATTCTTGTTTCATTTGAAAGCTGGTGCTTCCCGATTGGTCCCATATTTAGTCTAGGCCTGACAAAGGTTTCCATGAGAAAACAATGAAATTCTAAATTTTGATTAAGTATGTGCCAGTCAAACTGTCGAATAACTCAATATCACGATATCCGATTTCGATGATTCTTTTTTTATTAGAATGAGATTTTGGTTACGTTCTGACTTCAAGATCCATGATAAAGTAACGGAATTCTTCAATTCTTAGGAGTAAATTAACGATACTCGGCCGAATCTTTTATAGGCTCTCCGGATATTTGAGTCAGATATATATATTTGGTTAAGTAATAGCTGTCGTAGTCGAATATGATTATCAATGAAACTCCTTAACGGCTTACAGTTCAGTTCGGCTCAGCTGCACAAAGTTGTACATCGATTTGAAATTTGATTTTTTTTCACTTATAGATATCACTAATAGAAGCCCACAGACAGTCTTTCACCAAGCGAAAATGTATATTTACGCCAAAAAAATTTGAAGTTAGAATTTACCTTGCAATTTTAAGCAGCTTTAAATATCAATTTTCGCCTTTTATATAATTAGTATAAATTTAAATAAAAGTAAATATTAAATCGATCTTAACGAGTGTGCACGAACTCCTGTCGAAACAAGGTGGGTGAGAAGGTTGGGATGAGAGCGGAGCATAACGAAGTTGACGTCCTAACCTTCTTGGTTATTTTTTTTAACCCCGTAAGTAAAAGAGAGTTGTTAAAATTGATGTCGATGTCTGCATGTGTGTGATTGTCTGTGGTATCGTAGCTCTCAAACGGATGGACCAATTTCGATGGGTTTTTTTTCATTTAAAAACCAGTTGCCTTGCGGTAGTTCCTAGCTATGTTTGGTGAAACTTGGTCCAGCAGTTTGAAATAAATAGTACTTTCATACGATTTAGTAGACATTTACTTATGTGCTGAAGTCAGTGCCATTTGCAGCAATTTAGCGGTGAGGCTTGCTTGGTACGGACTTCAGCATATAAGTAAGTGTCTACTAAATCGTATGAAAGTACTATTTATTTTTTGCTTTTTAGTTCCTCGCCTTTTTGTGTTTGAAGGCGGTTTTCTTTTTATTTAAAAATAATTTATATAAATACAAAAAAAATCTTAAATGTAATTTTATGAAAGAAAAAAGTTTGAATTTAATAGACGGTGTAATTTGACCAGTAACCAAGAAGACGCGGGTTAGGGTCCAGCGAGGATTAGTGTATGTTTCAATATTTTCAGTAATACGATAGATAATATAATCAACATATCGTAAATAATACGCTAATATTCTAATCACAGATAATCTATTCTTTACGAAGCTTACGTCAACGCTCATTTTTTTCACCTGCATGCCTCATGGTGCTAGGACGTCACTTATTGCTCATTAACACTGAGTATATTTTACGATGCACAAAGATTTGGCACAAATTAAAGAATTGTTTTAATCTATACACGTAAATAAAATTGAAGTGTCTGTTGGTACCGGCGTAAGTAATGTCTTTGCTAATTGCAAAGTTTACACAGTATAAAGACGGGTGCCGGGTCCATCGCGACGCGGAGGAAAGGACCAAAGTGTCTGGTACTTGAGACCAGGCGTAGGTTTGAGAGGACGCTTTAAGGTTCACGGAGAGCTCTACAATACACGACTAGTTAATTGAGACTAGCAGTAATTGACGGAGATGCTATCTATATTATTGAACTGAGTGCAGTTTGAGGCCTTATCGGTAGTCAGCAGTTAACGGCCCAGAATCGAAGACGTTGACTCGTGAGTCAACATAACGCAGGTCATTACGACAATATAGTAATGTTTTGTGTCCCAATAGCTCAGCGGTGTAAGGGATGGAGTGAGAACCGCAAGTTACAATTTACTGTTCTTAAAAAATGTTTCACAACAGCCTAGCAGCGTCAAAATTGGTTGACGGATTAAATCTGTAATCCTGCCCGTTTGCCCCCTTGTTTTATAAAAAAGAAATTAAGGTGAAGCCTGCTCGTTGGCTCCATGTCATAAAAATATATCAGACACCTCATTTAAAAATCCCTTCAGATTTTAAGAATGAAAGAAAAGAAATGGAATATATAAAGAAAATATAATTGTCATAGCAAAATAACCTTATCGCTGTTTCTCTCAATGAAGAATATAATATGTGTTGAGTTAAACATCGATTATCCATTGAAATGTACGAAGCCGACTAAAGATATATATATAATTTTATCAATTATTAATTGGATAAGCGAACTAATGCGGTGCTATTATTAAGGATTAGTCTAATCCAATACAAGGCCAAGTACGCGTAAATTGTAATCAACTAATTTAATCCGAAAATTTGTCTAACATTTCTTGATAATTAAATAAATATATACAGGACTATATGACACGCGGATGTTCCTAAGGTAGACAACTTAATGCCTGTGTTATAGGTAACGGCCACCAAATATATTTTTATTACAAATATTTCATTACAGACATATGGATAATACACCCAGACACGAGGTGGGAATCGAAGCCACGACCCCCGGAGCAGAAGGAGGGTCACTGCCCACTGCGCCAACGGGCCAGCCATTGATACTCGCCAAATTCAACGGTTTTGTCTAATTTTAATGGTTTTCAATGGTTTTGTTAAGAAAGAAAATTTTCTTTTCATCTTCGTAAAAACCTTCGTCGGACTTCATGCAATGTTTTAATAAAACTTTACTTTAAATAGGTCCCGCCGTTACAAAGTTATTGCGTGATCAAAGAATAGGGATTTAAAATAAAAACAAAATAATTATCCTTTTCATCTTTTACAGATGATTAACTCAGCGTGTGATAACGACGATTGTCGACGTTTTTTTGGTGGTTGTGGAAATCAATATTTCCCAAATATCATATGGAATTTTACTTTAGTAGGGACAGAGCTACGCCATAAACTAGGATTCCCTCAATATGGAGGGCCAGTAAATGTACCTATGTACAAGTAATTGCTTTTAAATTTAACATGTTGGCAGTACAAGCCTTGGGTGCGTGACTGTGAAATGGAATTAGAGTACGTAATATTGAACAGCCCTTTTCTTCACCACAAATATTCAGTTTCGTTAGGCCTATTGCTACTTTCCATAATATCGTTTATGTAGATATAGATATTATCGCTGTTTAATCTTGATCTGCAATAAATTGCCAATAAGCCAACGCACGATAAAGCCCTGTCTTGACCGCGATGAGTACCTGTTTCTAACTCCGCCGATGTACTCCGATCACATGATAAATGTGATAAAATCTGCCACAAATTGCGCATATCTTGCCTTTTAAGTGCCGACACTTTTCTATTAATATAGAATTTGACACAGTTTTTTGGATTAGTTAAATATATTCAAATCATGACTTTGATGTATCTATCAGTGTTAAAATATATTTCGAGTAATTGATGTTGGTACTTCTTGGGCTTTGAAAATGTAGGCTGTGTAGGCGTCCCTTATCATTTTGGGGTGTAAAAGATAGTTAACGACCGATTCTCATACCTAACAAATATGCACCAATTTTTTATCAGAATCGTCCCAGCCGTTTCGTAGGGTTTCGACAACAAACACCGTGCTACGATAATTTTATATATGTATTACATTAATGGGAAAACGGTGAAATGTGTATGCTACTTTCTTGAAATTCCCCAAGCCGCATCAGTTCGGAAACACCTACTACATATTTATACTATATTTATATTACCTATTTATTCAATTCTTTGGCTGGCAGGTGTTATGTTATGTTATAATATGGCAGTGCGCTGCTCTTCAACACGCCCGAATTATCATTGACAGACAATTCAATAAAAAGATATAACAACTAATCAATCATAAAGTTATTAAAAAAAATTACCGTCAATCAATCATAAATTTAAGTGTAAAAAATATAGCAAACAATTAAGGGAAAAATGACATGATAAATAAGGATTAAAATTAGGAACGTTAAGGAAGCGTTATATCGGAATTCAAGTTTTTATATATGGTTTATCGGAACCGGAATCGGAACTAGAATGGAAATCGGTACCAGAAGTAGCATCATACAAATTATTCATAAGAATGCATTCATCAGTGAAGGCAATTGATATTTACCTGCACCGAACCGAATGTAACCTGAATCGGAAGTTCTGAACTTTCTGAATCGCAATCGAATCTCCGTAACATTCCAAATAAAAATTGTTTATAAAGAAGTCCCAGTTATTGATAAAGTAAATAAGTACAGTTCAATAACAATTTTTAGCTCTTATTACATATTAAAAAGCGAAACAATTACAAGATAAAATTATTATTATTTATATACAGAGGTGTACAAATTAATTTGGTCCTTTTTGAAAGGTAAACATAGAATTTCAAGTAATAAGAGCCAGTTGTCGTTGTTCTATACTGATTGGATATCTACCAATAATATCTGGCTTGTGTCGTTTTGAGTTTCATACATATTAATTATTTCTTTCGTTTTTTAAAAGGTCACTATTTTAATATGAAATAACATTTGCGGAAAGTTATAATTTTTATTTTAATTGACAAATAAGTGAAGCTCATCCGATGCTGACATGTTGTGTAGAGTATGGCTTACATGATCCGAAAGTGGTGATTTCAGCTTTAAAGGTAGACCTCAAATATTACGAAAAGAACGGCCGGAGTATACGGGCAGCTATTACAAAGTCATTCTCTTGCGTGACTAGGCTTGTCGACCTCACCTGGGAGACGTTGCCAAATTTTTTTTCTATATTCTCTGGACATTGCTTTTTCCTTCTGACTACTAAGAGTTTCGTTGCATGCAACAGGATTTGGTAGACCTTTGCTCCATTTTTGATAGGGAAAATCAAAAATTGGGTTCAAAATTGGGTCAACTCAAATCACTAGAAACTTTACCGAGACGGGATTCGAAAATTGTCTGAGAGGAGGGGAAGAGTTATAAGCAGGGATGGGCGATGTTTTGTCTTATTAATTTTAAAAGATTTAACCATTTCCAAAAACAATGAACAATCATGATTAATCTTTAATACGCCCATTATTTACAAAAAATATATTTTTTTTTAACTTTTCTTAACCAAATGATTTTTTTGTGGTTTAAG
>JANCMC010000002.1:2281992-2295820 GCA_024363005.1 Charaxes varanes
GTCCAAGTTTAGTTTGAGTAGAAATCGAATTTCACGGAAAGCGGTACCAAAAAAATAACACAATTATTTATACTAGAGATTACTGGATAGTCGAAATTCGGCCAGAAATCTTTAGATTTTTGTACCATATGCTTATTGAAGGCTTTGTACAAAATGTTTTAATCTTAGTACTACGAATTTGACAAATTAATCACATTAAATGGCCATGACTACGCATTGAATCATCCTATTGTAAACTGTTTACATGTGTGTATAAATCGTTTCGCATTGGTGTGCGTGAGGTTTTATTTTAATAATTTAAAATATTTATTATTCATATTTTACGAAAATACTATCATTCGCGCTCCATTATTCGCACTATCTATATAGAATTATATTTGAGCCAAATTTCGTACTCCTCCGTTCGCGCAATTTTCGTAAAATGGTACCGAAAGATTTTGCTTCGCGTATTAATATCTAGATTTTAAGGTGAAATTATATTTAAGAAAATGTTATAATCTCATTAAAAAAGAACTCTGAAGGACTTAAACCTGTGGTCTTCTACATCTGTAGAGGCTTATGAAGCAACTTCGGATACTTACAACTGGTTTGAACCTAAAAAAATGTAAGGTACCTGATACAATCCCCATCGTTTTCTGCTTTTAAGCACTTGTTTATTCGAAATATGACGTCACAAATCACTGCAATTGTTACCAAAACAGTACTATCTACAGAACTTCAAGAGCAAACTTATGTCTTAAAGGAAGGCAATGCGCCTGCGACACTTCTGTTGTGCAATTGTCAATTAGCGTTGGTAATCCTTGGGGATATTAACATAGGTGACAGTCACATTCTTCACTTCTTGTGTCATACTCTTCGCTTCTTGTGGCACACTCTTCGCTTCTTGTGCAACACTCTACACTTTTTGCGACAAACTCTCTATTTTTTTGTGTCACACTCTCCGACTACATCATCTAATATTAATTTCTGAACGGTCTTTCTTTTGAAGGAACGCTGAAAAACTTGCGAATTCAATGCCTTAATTACCAATTGTTAAAATCAAAGCGCCCATATCGGAGGTCACGTATGAATAATTATACATTAGTTTCTAATTTATTGGTTAATTATAATCTTATTTCTTAGTCCTAAACAATGAACACGTGTAATCTTTATAACTTTTGAATGGCTATAGCGTTAACAATGGACTCGTTATATCATACAATGCTAAAGCCGAAATCAATAAGAGCTATGTTTCTGCTCACTTGTACCTATAAAATGATAGTGAGTCTTAACTGAAATTTTGCGTTCAAATTAATCTATGACTAGTTGACCACCCTCAAGAAAGAAATATATATTTTATATATCAAGTACCACAGGCATAGTAGATTTGTGGTTCAGAACCTCTTTGAAGAGGAAAATAGAGTCACAGTTATTACAGTTATTCACAATATCTACGTTACTTCTTACAACTGTGCTAGGAATACTTTTAACACTACTAGGAATACTTTCAACAATACTAGGAAAACTTTTAACACTAGTAGGAATACTTTTAACTCTACTAGGAATACTTTTAACACTACTAGGAAAACTTTTAAGAATACTATGAATACTTAGATAAGAAAAGCGTTTTTCCTTAAAGCTTCTGTTTGAAGTGGGAATGACGGTTTGTGATAGTGTAGTTGAGAATCGGGTTCTAACGTATTTAAGTCCACCCTTTTAAGTACTTTCTTTACAGTGATTGCTATCCAACTGACAAGCCGTACGAATGTTTGGTACCATAATTAGATGATGAAAATAAACTTCCATGTATTTATGTATTTATTTAAGGGTAACAAGCAATAACACAGAGTTTGTATACAATTCAATAAATTATTATACAGAACACTCCATCTTCTGTCCTGTCCACAGAGTTAACCACAGACTATTAGACGTGTCGTTTTGTATTACAAAATACAGAACTACTTACTGATAAGGGTGTGTGAATGGGTGTGTATGTATGTTTGTTTGTGTGCGTGCATGTGTATGTGTGTGTGTGTGTGTGTGTGAACGAATGTGTATTCTACAACGCATATATCAAAGGCGGTAAAGGATGCGTCGTTGCGTTTCGTGCATTGCCCCACAAAACCTCTGTCCCGATTGTGTGTATGTTTTACACGCATTTTAATTATGCTTATTAACAATTAAAGGCAATACGCGAATGTGGGTCAAGACGGTTAAAACGTATAAATCAAGTGCCAGCCATGATCTCATGTATTTCTGGCTGTTTTGTTACACGCATTTCACGCCCTTAACTCTTTGGAATTAGGGTTGAGAATTGTACAGTGGCATATCATTTTACACTGGTCACCGAAAGGCCAACGGCGTCATTACATTATTTTGAGATCATTATATTGCCACTATGTAATTCGTGATTGATATTACTGTAATTCGATACCTATTAGTACAGATCTGCGCTGTTTAATAAGATCCTTTTGATATGTCTTTTTTTTATGGAAAAACCTCATCAACATCGCGGATTAACACCTTTTATATTACCAGAGAATTATCTTGTTTCATATATTTTTGTTCAAAATGTTTCATTTGTGAATTACAACGTAGACTTAAATTACGTCCCATGAGTTTTACGAATTTCTTAATCCTCCCCCAGTCCTTATATCATTGCCATATATTCGGAACTCTTCCCCTTGGTGTGACGTCACATAATCATGGAAACGGTAGCTTTTTGAATTTTTTATATAGTATACTAGCGCACCCGGCAGACGTTGTCCTGTCCAAACGTTGTACTACTTACTATTTATTACATTCTATTATCCAATAATTGTTCCATTGTTCTCCGTTCCCGTTCCCGTTCCCATCACCGTTTCCGTTCCGTTTCTGTTCCGTGGGACGTCCAAAGATGAAATATGGCAAGGTGGTAGCTTATGGGTAGTTAGACATCCGCTAAGAACGGATTCTTCAATAGGGCCGGATTAAGGAGGTCTGAATGTTGTTGCAAGTATGGCGCTGGGTAAGTAAGTCGCGGGAAACAGCTAGTACTTCATATAATAGTAATAATAATAATAATTTTAAAGCCGAACGAAAGGGCGAACACCTAATTTTATAGTATAATTGTTGATTATGACTCGTAAAATATTAAGAGATCGTGCTTAATAATCGTTGAAAAATTCATAATTGGTGAAATCAACCAAATAACGCGGTAACAATCAATTTCGGCTAACTATTAAATAGAAAACGAATCGGGCTATAAAGAGCCGATAGCATTACAAAAGAAATCTATAAAATGATTAAAATTTTCTAATCGCACCAATTAGTGGGTGGATTTATGGTCTCGCTTATTAAGGAGTTGCTAGACGCTCGCTTAAGCCAACTCTACACGACAACATGTTTATAATGTACAACCGTAATTGTATAATTGATAGCTTTTGCCCGCAGCTTTGCTCAATTCTTCTGTACCTTTTTTTTAACTTAGACGTTCGTGAGCGGAATTAATAGTTAATATAACAATAGCTTTTAATTCACGTGTAGATATCGTATGGAGTTTAAAAGCCGTTGTTATATTAACTATCTTCTATACTTTCTGATAAATATTTTTTTCTGTATAAATCGTATTCTAAATATGTACAGAATATTACAATAATCACGTAGTGTGGCCGGGGATTTTGTGTAACTTCACAAAGTTTTATAGAACTTTGTAGACTTCAAGGACAAAAATTTACAAACATTTTGAGCTATGTCCGGCTCCGGTGTAATGTCTTTTATTTCCTAAAACATAATAAGGCTCGTTCAGATGTGGCAACGATCAATAATTATACAGCATTATTGCCAATACAAAAATTAGGATATTAAAAACAACGTAATAGGGAATTTATTAATTTGAATGGTGGCAGCATTGGTCGTAGGGCCCAATTAGTGTTGTACGCGCTCCATTACCAACCAGTGTTAATTATTATTGTGAATGCTTCTCACTCGACGACCTAATTAGAGCGCTTTTTTCGCTTTTGTCAAATAAAAGGGGTAAGGTAGTAGTGAGGTGTGCGAGCATGGGGTATAGACGGCATGGCTGTGTTATTGGGTGCTTGTTTTAACTGATTTTTAAAAAGGAGTTTTCAGTTCAACTGTGTTTTTTCATAGATCTATTGTCTTCTATAGACAGCAAAGCTGAGCTATTGGATGAACACCTAATTATTCAACTTTGATAGATTTTTATAAACAAACTAACTTTTTTTGGTGTGTTTTAAATTCAGCTTTACATTTATTATAACATTATTGTGTTTATATAGCCTTGTTCTGTATTAAACACAATTAAGGGTGCTTGTTCAACAGATTTAAAAAATGAGTTCTCATTTCCATTAAGATCTCGGAATTTAAGAGATTCGGACCGAGATCGGAACTAAGAGATCTAGAAAGAACCTTTCAAATCTTAAAGGTCCAGTAGTTTCGGAGCCTATTCATTGCAAACAAACAATAAAATCATTCCTCCTTATAATATTAATCAATCGTTACGTTTATAAACAAACAGCGAAACGGTGATAGAAACTAAAAGCTCGAGCGTTATTTCATTACCCACTAACTTGCAGTGTCGTAATAGTGTCTGAGTACAGGCCGGACTGAGCCATTAAGGAGGGGAAATTAGTACATTATTGACTGATTTCCCTTTTCAACTAGCAGATAGACGCCCGCGTCGTCTGAAAACATTTAAAACGCTGACTGAATATTTACTGCTTCGATTTAAGCTGTATGTTACGGTATTATAAGCATGTTTTTGAACTATTAATACTTTTAGAACACAAACTCTTTGCTAGTTAAATATGTTATGTAACACTAACTTGCAGTGTCGTAATAGTGTATAATAAAAAAAAAAAAAAAAAAGTGTCGTAATAGTGTCTGAGTACAGGCCGGACTGAGCTTTATTTATTTATTTTATTTAAAATGCTGAGTGTTTATTTACTGCTTAGATTGAAGCTGTATGTTTTGGTATTATAAACTATGTTTATGAACTATTCATATTTTAAGACTTAATTAAACTGTTTTGCCTAAAGTGACTGACGTAAAGTAAATACTAAAAACTGAAGATGTTTATTTTTTCTGGATGCTACATTAAAACATGCAGAAACTAATTCAATTTTGTATTATACAATTCACAATAAAACTTTTCTTTTAATTGCCTTTTTTTAAACAAGCTGGGGCCAGCACAACATACCTGCCATTATATACCCATTTTGATATAATTATTGATTTTCCTCACTATTTTTCGCAAGTTTTTCGAAAAATGCATATTTTTTATTTTTCATCTAGAAGTTGTTGTTTGCACTCTACTGAGTGATATTCCGACGCGGGAAATTGATTCTTTTTGTAAAATTTTCATGTTATGAATGCTACAATTCGACAAGTATTTCGACATATATAAGGATTTATGTATTGTAACAAAAAAAATAACCGCTGAGCGGCCAGGGCGATCGCTGCGTGTTCACCCGTCCGCTTCTAACCTATCCGTAACAGAGTAACGTTTCGCGCGGAATGTTACAATCACCCGACGGAATACTACTCATTACAACCACAGCTTCCAAAAAAAAGGAAAAGGAAAAGTAACTAAACTGCACTTTTACTCCCTTTTTATTTATATAGAGTTTCTTTTTACTATTCTAGCTGGACGATGGTTTTTGTGTCAGTTTAAATAAATAACGTAATATTTAATCTATATTACCACGATCATTCTCAGAACACCTTTGTTTATTGATGAATTCGCCCATATGACATAAACACACTCAACCACACACAACTTAAGTTCAATTGAAATATCTGGCCAATTTCCCCGGTTTATCATCACGAAGGTTACTGGTTATTCCACGTAAGCAAACATGTCCTCGAAAACCCATCAATTTTGCATTCGTCATCGCCATGTAGGTAATATTTTCAAAACTAATTTTTCCTTCAGATAATCTGCTGTATATTCCCATGCTACCTCAAACACTATAGTAAAATATGGACTTTCCCATAGTATATATAAAATTACGACTACTAATACGGTTGATACAATTTAAACCGTGTCATTCTACTACAGATAAGTATAATTATAATTCTAAACGTCTATAGTAATTGCATTTAAACAGATGTTTTTGAATGTAACGGTTCCTTTAGTCTACGTAAAAAGTACATGCAAAGTATTCAAAACCGTACACGCTTATCAAAGCTTTATCATTAATTAAAAAATATTTCAATCATAATTTTTATCTGTTTTTATTATCGTACATAATATTTGAAGAAGAAGACGAAGAAACTGATGTCACTTAAAAACCTGTAACCTGAAAAGTGATGAATAGTGATTGTGAACTGATTAATAGTGTGTGCAGTGTTTTCTGCTTAAGTGTGTTACAATTTTTTTTTAATGTGTTTAAGCATTTGTCAATCTAACTAAATAATTATTATTGCTTACCGAAGCGTAACCCGTAATCGCAAAAGTAACCCCAGTTTTGCATACAGAAATCTGAACTAACGAAAATATTTTTTTTATTGGCAAAAATTGATTTTTTGACTTACCACCTGTGAAAATCGCTTCATGTGACGTGTCTGTCTGTGAGATGTTTAGACTAACAAACCAATATTGGAGTACGTAACATCATTTAAGAGCAGGTGAGATCGTGGCCAAACTTCCAATCCAAAATAAGTCAAAATGTAATACGATACAAATTTTTTAATAATATCGGAATTAATGAAAAAGCCGGCATCTGCGAGTCCCCTGGTGTTGCAGTGTTCCTTGGACGTTCGTAGTCACTCAAGTGAACCGCCTGACCGTTTGCCCCTTGTTATATATAAAAAAAACCACTAAGCTGTTACGGTTATTCCCAGGGTTATTTTTCTTTATCTGTCCGGTAACTGTTCAGATTCACTACGGGTACGCGACCCTGGAGCACCTTAGGTGCTATTGTCTCTCCCTCTATACCGTCCGTGACAGTATACGCATCTTTTATCTCCTCCCCATCTACTTCTATATTCTTTTACTTCATCCCTTTCCTTTACTCCTGTCTTTTTAATTAGAGGTAGCGCCACGCTTGTAGCCGAGTTGGGCCGGCGTGTCCGGGTAACAGTACCCCTTTTTCACACGAGATCGGCGTGAAGTGGCGGCAATGCTGTCACGTCAAGTGATGGTATTGTTGGCGCGTTTCGTTCGGCTTGTGAGACTTCCCGGTGGCCTAAACTCATCATCAAAGGCCGGCAACGCATCTACTTGCCTCCTGGTCGTGCAGATATCTATGTTCGTCAGTAGGCACTTAGCTGCCTGCTCGTTTGCCCCTCGTAACAAAAAAAAAGTTGTTTTGTTAACAAAAAATAGAATATTTCTCATGTATATTTTTTTTTTAAATATTATTTTAACTAACGGAAAATCTTCAAACGATTTCTATCTTCCATAATAATCACAATTAGTGTAATATAATGTATGGTTTATGTAATAAAAGAATTTATTTTTTTTGGGGCTTTTTAAGTGACTGTATTGATTCGCGGTATAAAACAAAGCCCTATTAAAACCTTAATTCGTCACGAAAGCCGCGGACAAGAAAAACCTCATTAAAAAAAAAAATTCCTAAACCGTATTTCGCTACCGAAGCCACAACAAACGTAATGACCAAAAATCACCCCTGGGTCCGATTTAAGCCCAACATACATAATTAGCTTTCATTATATTGTACCAAGAGACCGCGAAAAACTACCATAAAAATTAACTATTTTTTTTGATTAGCCCTAATTAACGAATGGACGTCTACCGAAACATTATTGCTACTATTTTGCTACCACCTAATTGTCTTATAGGTGTGACGGCCATTATTTTAATTGCGTACTATAGCTTTAATGGTCGCTTACATTTCTTTCTATGTGTTTTTAATGACGCCCTATAATGTATTATATGATGGTGTTCTTATTTGCTATTGTACCGAATCACAAATTACTGCTTGGGTGTTTTGGAGCGAGCTAATACACGTCTTAACTCCAAGTGTTATAGATGAATTTGGCGTGATGGTATTGATACGGACGTGTCACTGTGTACGTCGTAGTTAATATGAGGTTTCGGACTGTAAAAGAATAGTTCAGCTTACGTGACCACTTTAAACGCTCAGAAATTGTGTGTTTATTCTGTCAATGTAACGACAGTGTGAATTTTCTATTCAATTTAATTAATACCTAGCAGCTTATGTTTTTTCATTGCGTCTTGGATATTTCATTGAAATTGACGAGATATCGAAGTTGTAATTTTTTCCCCTATTATTATACAGTTACTTGAATTTGCTGTTTATTTTTTTTTCTTTTATTTACCTTTGTAACGTTATGTCAAGTAAGAGGTGATTATCAATTTAGAGGTATAGTAAATAAATACATGAAGTGGGTCTAGCATTGATTTGAAACTACATCAATTGTGGTCACGATATAGCAACGAGGCTAGAATTTGACTAGTCTGTCACCTAATTGGGCCTACCTGAAAGCCTAGATTCTTGGCTTTTTCTTACACCAGAAATTCTCACACTATTTCGAGAAGTTAACTAGTTAAATATGCGTATTTATGTCTTGTGTTTGCAATATTAATTGCAAAAAGCAAATTTTTTATATATTATTACGTTAAGCGAAAAATTTGTACCACCTTACGAAAATTGTGCGGACGAATGTGTATGAAATTTGGCACAATCCGTACAGAGGAAGGCGTGCGAAGGCTAATATAAAAAAATATATATATTAAAATAAAACCACACGCACAGCAATGCCAAACGGTTAAAAGAATTTACACACACGTTCAATTTTTGTAAATGATAAAGTCAAAACGTAATCGTGACAATCGTATGTTACGTTAATTGTCAAATTTTTTTTTTTTTGTTAATAGAAGAATAGGTTTGTAGGCGAATTTCGACCAGGCGCTAATCTCTAGTAACTATTAATAAGTATATGTTATACACAAAATCATTTCACTACCAGTGCACCAGTCCTTTTTTTATTTAGTAAATTAGATATTACGTCAAAGAACAAATCCCTCTGGAAACTGTCTTCACTTAAATAACCCTTTAATGCAAGTTCTAAATCTAACGTAGAGGTGTATGACAACGGAATCTTGTATCGATATTGTCACTATACATAATCGAAAGAAGCGTGCGGCTGGCCATTTGATACTCTACCTATGTACTATTTTTCACAGACTTTTCCTTTCTTTTTTACACCATTTTCCATGGTTCGTTCGAGCGACCTGTCCGGGCTTTGCTTTTTTTTTTAAATCAGTAAATTGCATATTTGAAAAACTACTGCTCGCTCTATACGTGGATTGAACGAGTGGAAGTGGCGATAGGGATTTTATTCGTACACCAATTTATAGGCTAAGGTTTTGAAAGAATGCTTCCTATATATCCCACACGCCTTCTTACTAATATTTAGGAAAAGTGTCAATTTATATTTTGACTAGCTGTGTCATGCGGCTTTGCCTGTAAAGAATTTAACTTGCACGAGTTGTTGGACCTCCTTTATCTGGGCCTATCGAAAAATCCGCTCTTAGCGGAAGTCTACTAAGTAGAAGCAACCTCCTTGCCAAATTTCAGTTCTCTTAGTATGTCCCGCGGTTTTCGAAATTGCTTATTGAATTGTCTCTTTAACATATATTGTGAAAGTAAAAAGATAATTCATTACTTTGCGTTGAATGGTTTGTGAACTTTGTTCTAGTTTAACGTAATAAAATAATATACTATGAAATAATTCATTTTGTAGCGTCATACAAATAAATATACTTAAAAATATGTCCAATAACATAACCAATTGTAAAGTAGTTTTTATTTGAATCACAAGGACTTTTCAAAACTCCATTCAATAAAAGTAATTATCGATAATTGCACACCCCTAAATAGTGTTCGACAATTGAAATTTAAAAAAAAAATTGAATTCACCACTCGACTGTTTAGCGATAGATTGAATGGTGAAGTGCCCATGCGCTTCTCGACGGGGGACGATTTAAAAAATTAAATGACGTAATCGTTGCACGCGCGTGAATAAAAATATTGGTGAGTAGCGCCAAGTGCATTTGGTTATGTTCTTAAAATATAATAATATTTAAAATAAAGTACCCAAAAAGTCTCCATACTAAAGTATTTATAATGAATATTTTTGTGAAATAAATTACTAGACTTGAATATAATTTTCTTATATTAGATATAATACGCAATTTTTAGGAAGACTTATGGAGATTAAGTCATTATAGGGTCACTAAGTCCTCGATTCAAAAAGCGATTTTTTTTCCAATAAATAACACAGCCATACAATACAATTTACGTATTACCTGCTTCTACTGAGTAGGGTCACCATAGCTTTTTGGAATTAGAGGGTATAGGATCAGCAACACGCGAGAAAATTCCATTCATTGCTTGCTAGGATCCATAGACTATGTCCGCTTCTTTTATAGTAAAGAATAAACGGGCCGACGCGGCGATTCATCTGATGCCGGAGCCAGACATAGCTCAAAGTGTTTGTACATTTTTGTCCTTGAAGTATACAAAGTTCTACAAAATTTTATGAAGCTACACAAAGTCCCCACCCACATTACATGATCATTGAAATGATCATTCCAATGAAGCTATGTCTGGCTACGGTATGAGTGAATATCGAAGACCATAGACTACTGCACTACAAGTAGACCAACATACCTCATCTGTCAACTGTAGAGCTAAAGAATTGTAAGGGGATGGAATGGAGAGGCATGCTTACTTCTAGTCAAACTGTTTATCTACCACATTAACCACATAAATAAAAAAATACGCCTCGTGCTCAACGTAGGGAGATAAATTACGCACAAGGACTAGATTCGCATCAAAATGTATCAATGAGTTAACGCGCAGATAAAAACAGTCTCACGCGCTCATCACAGCTGTAACCTCGTTACAGAACGATAAATGGACGTAATTGGTAGGAAATTACGCAATAAATGGGAGTTATTATTGAATTTAATGTCAAATTAATCGCGGGCCCCCTCTAACCATCTGTCGTGTGGGCCCCCCGGCTTGGCCGTCTCAACAATAGATTTTATTATGCTGTTTGTTGTGTTTTGAGTGCTTTTTATTAATTTACGCTAATAGGGTTAGCCATTCGTTAATAAAGTATACATCTATTTATGTATTAAACTCGTACGTTTTTACCTTTATGACAGGATTAAGAAAGGTCACGTCATAACTTGAGAATGTCTAGACCAAATTAAGTATTTTTCTTTGAAAGAGACAGTCCTAGGATGAAAGGTAGGGTACCTTTCTGTGTAATCACGAAACGGAGTCATTGTTATTAAATTCTTTTAATCTACTTAGTATTTTAATTTGATTTATAAGTGTTATTTATTTAAATTAGGACGGGGCAGCTGGGTCTAAAATCAGTGATCTGTAAATAATTATATGAATAGTTTGGCAGAGTTTTAATTTTAAATATCTCTATTTTTTCGTTAAATAAATATATAAAAACAAATCCCAAGCAAATGACTTACAGATGTCCACTAAAACATTTCTTTTTTCTTCATCTGTGGTCAATTGGGAATCGGATATTGGTCAATAACAAGTGATTGGTAGTTTTTATTCTGTAATATAAACTTGGCGTGTTACATCTATAACGTACGCCGTAAAAATCATTCATATATCAAATGACGTTTCAATATCTGTCATAAATAAGTGGGGAAATCTAGACCTAGTGTTACGTGTATAAGTATTGTATGTTTTAAAAAATAATATTTCAAATCAAGCCACTATATTCTCCATAATTAGTAGGGAAATAGTAAATATTTCCACCGCTAATTATAGGAAATTCAGTCGGGCACTCGAACCTCGGAACGATGCACTAAAAACCCCGATCAGTCGTCGAGTTGATCATTAGTAGCCTAGTTTCGGTAAATCAAATTAATTTAAGGATGTTAATCAGTGCTGCCAATGTTCCCGTTTAAAAAAAAAAGAGATCAAAAGAGGCTATATGTCTACACATATAGACTCTTTTGATTGTACGTTTTTGGAGTTTACTCCATATGAATGTTATACTGGTACTAGTACTACGGTTCGCTTAGATTGCAGAGGATGTGGCTGTGACGTCATCCGCGGAACCCCCACAATCTCCACACTCATTATCAAATCGGGACCCACTGTTTTACGTGCCATCCGAAACACGGGCGATGTTGGATATTAGAAAACTAAGTGAGAAGTGAAAATGGGTCACCCATCTATCAACCGATCGCGGTAAAAAGTGCTTAACCCAGCTATCGACTCAAATGTCGATTATTAATTAGGCTACGTCACCCAATAATTAGACGATGTACACCTTTTACTCCTTAGTAATCGATTTTCATATTTAAGGACTGAGCATGAAAATTTATGAGGTGTATAATAAAACATTACGTGTTACGTTACGCTTTATGTAATGTTTAGGCTGATCATCGATTGGTAGACTAGTTTTGATAAAGTTTGTAATGTTTAAAAATCAAAATTAAAAAAAGAATATTCTTAAGGGCTTAAATAACCTATGTAGCTCTTAATTTTCATTTTAAAGGCTACCTATCAGCTGCTAAAACGTATCCAAAATTGAAATCAATCGATTTACAAGGTTTAAAAGAAAGTTTTTTTTTTAATTTATTTAAAAACGGTAATAGAGTTCAGAAATTTACAGAACTAAAGTATCTTACTAGTACCAATATACCATAAAAATACGAACTAAATATCCTCTTTGTGCCGATTCACTGAGCTCACCGTCCTACGTCCTATAATAAAGAATTAAAAAAAAAATATCAGTACTGCCAACGCTCCCCATTAAATAAAAAACTTTAATAAGTTTTATTTAATGCTATATATATTTTTTAATTTAACGTACATTAGTGCTTGTTAACGATCTTTTATTATAATTATGGTATTATGATTGAAAAAAAATATAAATTTCTCCTAGCAGCACAGAATTTTTCAAACTTTGTCAGTGGTGCATACAATGCCCGAGCCAGACATAGGCCAAAGTGTTTGTACATTTTTGTCCTTGAAATCTACAAAGTTCTAAAAAACTTTGTGAAGTGAAGATCATTCAAATGAAGCCATGTTTGGCATAAGGAGATAATGATAGGAATGATAATGTTTTCATCCTAAAAAGTATACCATTCCTGAAGGTAAAAGAAAATACGCGAGGGAAGCCGCTGTAATGAGCTAGAGTGTATAGAATGTCAATAAACAATAGTGTGGAATTGTAAGGGTATTATAGAATTTTGTTTAAAATACTACACACCGCTTAGTATGAAAGGTTAGATGCACACTAAGCGTGCTAAAAGTATGTGTATATATTATAAATTTTACTTTCAAAATGGCGTCTTATTAAAAATTAACGTATTATAGTTTCATCACCAAAAGGAGTCATATATTTCTGCTTACATTATATTTCAAAAAATTGTGTGTGTGTGTTGTGTGTGTTTCTTCGCATATAACTAGAGTGGTCTATAATGAAGGAAAATATTTTTCATATATTGTTTGCGCTGTTTTGAGATAACTCCACAAGTACAAATAACTATACATTCCTTTCATTCGTATGAAAATATGTATGTCTGTTCAATTAATTTTTCTCACTCGCCGTGGGCCCGTATCGAGGCGTCGCGACACCCGAGCGCGCGTCTGCATAATACATCGCCGTACCCTGTTACTGTACGTCGGACTTTAATTATATATCTGCTACAATTTCGCCTTTTTTCGAGTATTTTTCACAATTCCTCCCCCCCGGCGTCCCCCTCCGCCACCCCACTGAGCGGCCGCAGAAAAAAAACACCGTGCGTGTGTGTATCCGATCGCAGTCAGGCGGACACTTGGACAACCCATTACACGGTCAGCGCAGT
>JANCMC010000002.1:2358752-2369720 GCA_024363005.1 Charaxes varanes
TTCAATAAAAGAAATGACGCTTAGGAAAAGAGCATGCTATATTTTATATATCTTGTATCTGTAATATATCTTCACTATCGCTACCTATGATAAAACAAAGTCCTCCGATCGTCTCTCGGTCTGTTCCCGATTAACTCAAAAAACTGCTGAACGGATTGTCATTTACCTTTCACCAATAGATAGAGTGATTCAAGAGAAAGGCTTATAATTACAACACCTATATATTGTGTCAGTGTTGGCAAATACCTATGTCCTAAGTATAACGCACTGACCATTTCCAACCTTTACATGTTACAAAAAAATAATGAGCTATTTGCGAAGTTATTTTAAAGAATATCGTATTAAAAATCGAATTAAATAAGTTTTACATTTTATGCAAATCAAAATTGCCCTTTACAGCATGTTATTAACATGAATATCTTTGAAGATATGAGAGATTTAAAAGGCTGGGGCAGGACGGCCGGTGGTCGGTGGGGTAAGAGAGCAATAGATGGCGCTGTGTTTTGATATCCAACACTGAGAGGACGAGTAAGCCTACGTTCGTGCAGGACAACGTCTGCCGTGTCCCCTAGTATAATTATATGCATGAAACTTAATAAAACTAAGACGTCTACACGTTATGTTTGAAGGAAGGAGTCCTTGAATATTTGAATTTTATATATAATATTGAATGGAAATGTATATTTTTATAAAGACTGTTAATGAATAGTTTTAGTTAATATAATTGTTATAATAACATTGGTAAAAAATTGACATATTTTGATAATAAAATTAAAATTGATAAAAAAGTTGTTTTATTTTTTTTAGATTTGTGTAATAACCGTATATTATGATCTCCTAGTCATGCTAAAATTTGTCAATTAAAAGAAAATGTTTGTTTCTTTGTTTTTAATTAGTGAATGAAATAAAGAATACACCTAGGTTCATACCCTAGATACTATCTTAAGAGAAAGTACTCGTCAAATCGAATCATAAAAACCCAAACTCAATGTAATTGTGTCGTTTTATAATGAAGGTCCTCTGTTCACCTTTCAGATCCATCATCAGACCCTCTATACGTCTAAATATAGAGTACTCATCAAGATGAACTACACGAGCCCAGCCTCGATGCGCTTAATAACTTAGTTCCTATGACCACCATCCAGCTCCATCATCAGAGCAGTTCCATATGATCCTAATATTGAATTGTCATGTCATATAAAAATTGATATGAGATTTTCTATTTTTACTTTTATCCGTAATATTAAGACTGTGCGATAGCATAAGATATATAAAAAGAGTGAGAAGAAACGCTCAAATCGATAGAATTTTGAATTTTAAAACTTATTTCCATGTAATCAAATTACCTTAATCGAACGCGCTGGAGATATTCAAAGGGTTTTTTTTTTACTAATCTGATCGCCTGCCGTCAACGAACATCCCTATATTAAGAGTTCATATTTGGTGGGAGCACATTACAGGATGCAAGGATTCTCCTTATATAGCTTTCTGATGCGCTCGAGTAATACGCAAATCCCCTCTCGGGCACCTAATAATAGGGGAGCCCCCTATTATTAGATGCCCGGTTATACAATTAAACTCTTACATGGGTGAACCGATTTTTATGAAGTTTTATGTGTGCGTTCAAGTTGTTCTGAGAAATATAACTGGCTATGAGACCCAGAAGGTGGTGTTGCAATAGTATTAGATTGTTTTTGAGTTTCATTTCATAATTTGAATTTATTTGTGAATCGCAATGTCAATGAACTTTTTAATGCATGCTTCGGACACACATTATACATACAAGTAAATAAAAACGGGGCAAGTGCGAGTCAGACTCGGGCACTAAGGGTTCCATACCATCATGTAATACTTTACTAGGTTCTTTTAAGATTTATACTTTTCATAAGATTTGTTTTAATTTGAAGAAATAACCACATTTTTTAAAAATGTAACTACAAATTTACGGTTTTCGGTATTTTTCTTATACTTTCACTTCAAGATATAGCTTCTTGCCAAATTGCATGTTTGTGAGACAATGGGAAGTACCCTATAGGTTTTGCTTCCCTTTACGAATGTATGGGGAATGTGACATGATATTTTGATAGCTTACACTTAGCTTAAGAGTTTTTTGGAGCTTCATGGGACGGCAGGCAGGTAAGTATTTGGTATTCATTTCACTAGCAGATAACTGATGTTACAAAGATATAACAGCCGGTTGGGCTAGTTTACTTTTTATTAAATAATTAAGGCTTTTAACAAAACATTTATACCTTCAAAATGTAATAAAATCACTGTATTTACGCAGTCGAAGTCGCAGGTTATAGCTAGTACAGAACGTTACATGTTCTAAAAAATTCAGAAAAGAAGGTATGAAAACAAATTAGACTGATCTACAAATTGTGACTTCATAAAAGTATTATTCATGTAAAGGAGTTTATTTATTTTCAGGTAGGAACTAAATACAAAAGTAATCAATATCTATTAACATTGCTTACCGTTCTTTAAAAAACAAATTAAACTTTTTGGAAAAAGAAAGAGTGACTGTTGGTAGAATTGGATATACTATCGATTTTTCTTTTTTAGAAACATTCTTGTGTGTTCCAAATAAATGACTTACATAATTTGTCGATTCTTGCCAAATTAGCAGTAAAAATACAATTACTTTAGCCATTCTAGCAATTTCTCAAACCTGTAACACAGATTGCAAGAGAAATTTGATATCCAGCTATTGTCCTGTTGTTTTGTCGTTTAATTAAAGTATTAGGAGTAGGATTTTTTTTCTTGTAGGCGATATAAAAAACCTGTTCACTAAATATCAAATTAACAAAAAATTTTTCTAAGCAATCGATTAATTATTTTTTCACTTTTAACACATTTACTAATCAGTTATACATAAAAGAACACTAAAACACAATATTTTTAACATTTGACGCCAACAAATAAAAAATGTGTCAACATAACCAAGTCCAATTAAGGTACTCTACATTGAATTTGTAAAATAGCTAATATCGCAAAAACTTAAAATAATAATTTACTTTTACTTGTTAATTTGTATTCAGGATGGGTAAATAAGTAGAAATTAGTTAAAATTATATAGAATCCTTTTCTATTTTAGAACAGCATTATTATCTAAACTCAAATAATTCTTCATCATGATTACTCTTCAATTAAGTAATTTCCAAATTGTTAATTCCATTAAAAGTTCAATTCCACTGAGATAATATCATGGATGATTCACACGCACAAATTGGTAGTCAGTGCCAACATCCAAATTAAGATGACTTGCAAATCTGAAGCAGTGGGTGGCATGAAGTAAACAATATAGTTAGAACACTTTATTTATCAATAATACAACATTACAATTAGTCCATAGCTTAAGGTAAAAAAAGTAAAAATGGATTTAAAAATTAACATTACAACACAAGTGATAAAAATATTTTTAGATGTTGGGAAAAAAAAACAGAACTAAAAATAGGTGTTTAAAGTAAACAATATTATAAGGAGAACACTTTAATCCTCATTAAAACAGAATATTACAATTTTTCACTAGTTTAAGTTAATTAAGAAAGCAAAAAATCAAATAGAAGAGATAAACATTACATATTTGAAATCACATCTATAGATATCATAAAAGAAAAAGCAATATCCTCTTTGTTATATAAATCTATGGTTATCTTGTATTAACTTGCAGTTTGTAATAAAAATTATGGTTTTAGTGTTAATAAAATTCAGCATTCATATTGCAAGTGCTTCATATTAATTTTTAGGAAAACGGAACTGACAATTTTAAGTTATATTGATATATATTTTATACTTTTATTGCTAAAATTTATACCTAAGAGAGTTTTTTAGCTTTCTGATAGAGGGTATCAACGACCTTGCTCATATGGTGGATGGTTTCTAAGACTGTTTCGTACGTCTTCTCCAGGGGAGACTCGTCGAAAACAATCAGAACGCCCTCTCCCTGATCTAGTATCCCATTTAACTTTTTGTCAAGAATCATTTGTGATAGCTTCTTCTCAACTTGAACAACCGGTAGACGAATGCATTTGGCCACATGGTCAACCTGTACTCTCATGTAGGGTTCCACAATGCGACACAGATTCTGCTCCAACATAGTGTCGTAAAGTGCACCAAGGTGAGCTCTAACAACTGCATCCTCTTCCAGTTCTCTCTTATAAGTTTTCAACGCTGCCTGAAAATCTGCCAATGACCGTTTATGTGAAGCAGTAGCAACTGCTCTCATAGCTTCTAATTCTTTACCAGCATACTTTAGGGCAGCTTTACTACTACACACAGTACCTACTTCTTCAGCCTGGTTGAGCATGATTTTAGAGAGTAGCATATATTTCAATGCTGTTAATGCTTTAGGGCTGTCTGCTCCATCATATCCTTCGAAAGCTTCATAGAAGTATGAGTAAGCAGTTTTGAAATCTCTCTCGTCCGCAGCGTGTAGTATACCTGATTGCAAATCGAGGGCTGCCTGCATTTTGGGAGGGCAGTAAATAGCATTTGCTGTGGTTCTCGCTGAAGTCAATGAAGCACGAGCCTTGGGCAAGTTGCTAAGTGCATGGTAAGTTTTGCTCTCCAGAAGAAGCACCTCCACAAGTAAATTTTTATCATCTAATTTCTTTAGTTCTTTCAATAGTGCAGTAGCTAAGTCTAAAGCTTCGGTGTACATACCGGTATCGAAGTAGAGCGCGATCAGCCTCGCCTCGAGAGACTGCCTCAAAAATGTACGGCGTTCTTCTTTCGCCCATTCTATGCACTCTTTACACAGCTGAACCTCTATGCCGATGCCAGCTTCTAGATCCAAGAAGAAATCAACGAGGGAACGTACCAGTTTGGCTGCCTTCGCCTTGCTTATCAGACTGAGGAACGGCCTTGTGGCTTTAATCAACTCCGCCAACTCCTTCGCTTTGCCTTCTTTCTTATATTTTTCGCCCAGGTTTAGGACGCCTTGCTCCTTAGCTCGGATGTTTTCTTCGTTATCCTCGGGTATCTCTCCAGTGCTAACCATTTTATCAGTCATGCGGACTTCTTCGTCTATGTTCGACGACGAAACGCGTGACCTTTCGAATAACATTGCACCAGCCATTATGTGTATGTTGACTGTTTTACAGGGATTAATATAAATCAACACAAACAGCTACACTTTTCTTTGTAATTTTGTATAATCGCAAAGTCATCGACGACCTTTTCAGAAACAAATCGTAGACGCGTCAAGGGTTGCTATTACAAAATACACAAAATGTTACCTTTTTATTTTAATGGTATACACATTTGTCGTTATTTTTAGTGTGGATTTTTATTAATTTCGATTTAAACTCATTGGTTCAAAATTGTAAATTATGCTTTTAACATTTTGAAAGAAAAACTTGACATTGTCACTGATTAATTTTAGTCCATGTAATGCATATTATTATTTTTATTCGCGTTAATTTGTGGATATATCATTATTTACCTTAATATCATATTGTTATTTACTGTTATCCGTATTCCTGCTCTAAGCAAAAATGGATAGAGATAAAAATATTGAATTCCTTTTTGATATTTCTAAGGAAATAAAATATTTTTATGAGTCTCCAGTTATATTTCTAACTCTAAAGGATTACTCGGATTTTATATTTGATGCTATGTGTTCCATGCGTTCAGCTCTTGAAGAAGGAATAAAATCGAAAATTATTGATATTATTGTTGATTTTCACTTACAATGGCTGCATACTATAAAAGATATAGACACATTTTCGAACAGAATAGATATTATATCTCGCGATGAAGTGTGTCAGGCTATAAGTTATACGCTAGACGCAATATCTAATCGCTTAAAATATTATCAAAGATATATGACAAAATATCAACCATCTTTTTCAAATGAGCAGCAGGCCAATCTATTAGCAGATATAGAAATAATTGAAGATATGCATAAAGAGATTGTTCAAGTACTTTTAGAAAAATTAAAGTGTTTTCGGAGTTTTGACACAGATGATGAATTTAAAATCAAGGTTAGATATGCGTTAGATGATCTATACACTTGGATCGACAGAATAAGCGATGCATTTGCAATTCGTATCTCAAAATATATAAAAACGAATGTTCCACATCTTAGTAATGATCTCTTTAAAACACTACGGGAAATTGTTGAGGATTTAAAAAAGTCTAAATCCCTTGCTGTGCAAAAAATGATGGAAAATTTAAAAGAAAAGGGAAAAGATTTAGGACTTCGATACACCGCAGTGCATGATGTGGAAATCATTAAAGTAAGAGAGAAAATAAATTTCTTACGAAATAAAATTTCTCTACTAGAACAAGAACCAGCAGCCAGCTCAGCAGCTTTAAAGGCACTGCAACATAAAAAGGAGTACTTGGAAGGAACAATTGACTCCTTAGATAAGTTAAGATTTACTTTCAAGAAATTTATGGAACAGACGGATATACAGCTTGATGATGTCATAGATGAAAAGGCTATTTGCATTTGCGAAGATTTTCATCAATTACGAATATTTAACCATTCTTTACCACCTGAACAACGTGAACGTTTAGTCACTGAACTATGTTACACATGGGACTTAGCAATTTTTGGAGAACGTAGTCATAAGTCCATTATATCTATACTAAGCGCCGCAGATATGAGAGAAGAATTTACTGATGAGCTTGGTTCTTTTTACATCGATCAACATAGTCGGAAAATATACAAATTCCCTGAAGATGAAACTCTTTACCAACCCAACGAACACAATAGACTTGTACCTTTAACTGATGATTCAGAACATATCTATTTTTATGATGAGTGTGGTAGATACTTTTTTGAACCAAATACGAGGCAAAGAGTATATAAAGCGCATGAAACCGCCAGTGAATATATGATGGATAGTACTGGTATTTTATTGAAGACGAAGGAGGAGCGAGATGGTGTTACTTATTATTATGATAATTATGGCCGGTATTATATAAATGATGAAGGAAAACACATTTATCGGGAGGTAGATTCGGTTAGTGAATATGAAAATGATGGATTAGGAAATCTGGTTCGTATCCGGAGTCACTTAGATATTTTTAAACTTTGCCCAGATGATGCGAATGTAACTGAAGACTTTAAGTATCTTAAAAATAATGTAGGTAAAGCATTACGTGAGTGTATTGCTGATGTTATTCTACATCAACCAGCTGATCCTATAAAATATTTATCTGCACGGCTTGTTAAATATCGAGAAAATTTGGAAATGAAAGAAAAACGTTTACAAGAAAAGGAGGTTTTAGACGTAGAAAGAGAAATAAGAATTGCAGAAGAACGTGCTTTAGCTGAGAAAGCTGCTTTGGAGGCAGAACGTTACTCTCACGTAGGGAGTGAAGCAAGTTATGATACAAATTTAGTAAAATATGCTTCGATGCGCCCAGATGACATCCATTCTGCAGATGCAAGTTCTGTTCACTAAAACTTTTATCTTAACGGAAAACATCTTATTTAATCCGAGTTGCAGGGATTTTTTGTTATAACTTAATCTTATATATGTTTGCTGCTATTATTCCTAACTATATATTTTAAAGTCATATTGTTTTTTTTTAAATTATAATGCATTGACATACCTAGACTATTATTTATTTATTTCTTATCACTGCAGGGCAAAGATTCTGCACGTGAATAGGAAAAATTATAAAAACTTTAGACCTATATTTTTTTTAAATAAATCGGATAAAATTTTCCTATTCGTGTGCAGCGCAAACATTTTAATATGATAATCAGGGGATTTTTCCCTATCATTTATCGCCCGGGACCAGCTATAAAACGATAGAAGGGAAGCAAGAAAAACATATATTATACATCCAGTGATATATGAGGCAGAATCCACATAAAAAGCCCAGGTTCAACATAAATTGCTATCTATGCCTTGGACGGTATACAGAGCTGATTTTCAGCTGATACCTAGGTTTGGGCGACGCCACTCCAAATTTCACACAGCGGTAGCATTTTTTCAATATTTGATATAAATTTCTACACATAAATATTATATGCATTTTAATGTATATTCAGAGCGTGGCGTTTAACGGTATAATGGGAATTAGGAATATGGAGGAGAGATAGAAGATTATTCCACGCTTTCGGTGCTGTTATATTTAAAGCCACCTTTAAAATTTGCTGCTTTATGAATGGAAGTGTAAGTAAATTAGCCTCTTTGTTATGAGTATTTCGCTCCTAAAAATAATGTACCAAATCAATTTTATAAACTATTAAATAGGTGTTTTTAAAGAGCCTTCTGAGTGAAGAAATGAAGAGAAAAATAAAGCAGTCTTTGCGCTTCTATTTATAATATATTACATTTAATTAAAAATAGTTTGTTATGATGACGTTTCTTGATGTCTTAACAAAAGCGCATGCAAGCGTTTTGAACATACTGTATGTTAATCAGTGTATTTTTACCTATCCATTGATAAACATTTAATCGACCGGGTTTATAATAAGACAAAAGAAATCTAGATTGACTGGACCACAGACTGGACCGATAGTAGCATTTAGATACATTTTGAAACATGTAGTTTAAAAATTCTACCATTATATATTTTACTCATGTATCAAGAAGCTAGTAACATTGCTAATGACAGATGTGGACAGCCATGTTGTATTTTGTGAAATTGTCGAATTTTCTTCAGTCACGTTCAGTGGTGTTGAGAAGTTTATAGAAAACATTTTGATTAGTTATCTCTATTTCATAATAGTTATAACCGAACATGTGGTATAATGAAACTTGTTCGAGGAAAGGTATCTTAGGCAGAAGAAAATGAGGTGATAGCAGTCAAAAACAAAATCCAGTGCCTACGTACTTCCTACTATGATTAATCTTTTGGGGCAAGGCTCTTTAGTATTTTATGTAAATTAGCATGGGTCAGTGTAGAGTGACGTATCGTCGATTGAATGTTTTTATCACTCGTCAGTATCATCGAGCATTTGCGTTGTGAACACTTCGGGCGTAGACGTAGAAGAGTGTAAAGTTTAGCGGTCGATGGCACTTGGTAACTTTGGATAGTAGTGTTTAGTACTAGAAACATGGCACCGCCTAGACCGCCGCCACCTCCAGGACCTCCGCCACCGCCAGGCCCGCCACCAGTGGTGACACTATCAGCTGCCACAAAAATCGAAAAATTCCAACAGAGGTCAGTTAAAATGATTATTATTCTTACGTATTTTACCTTATGGCACGTAGCTATCGTGGTATATAGGGGCCACTCCTAACACAACCAATTAACAAAGCCTAACAGGTAACAAGACTATTAGGCATAACATAAAGTTTTCTTAAAAAAAAGTTAAGAACGTCAAGAACTTACAGCAGCAGCAACGGCAGCGGCCACGGCGGCCCGGCGCCGTGCGGGGCGCGCTCGTCGCAGGCGGCGGTGCGCCCGTCTTCCGGCCCATAGTGGCAGCCCCACCAGTAAGGCGGGCAGCGCCACGCCCGCCACTACGGCGATACCGAGCGGAGCGCCCGCCAAGGTACCCAGCTGCCATAGCAGCTTCTTCTTTCTGGACCAGGGCTTCTTACCCCAGAATGTGCACCCGCTCGGGCTGAAAACGTAAGAATTACAAGCTGTATAAACTAGTGATCGACAACTCGCTAGCGCCTAGCGTAGACAATCAAAAACTAGAGCACAATAAAATTGTGTTTAAAACCCAAGATCAGTCTTAATGGTCAAAATAGTTAAACAAGAAAAATTCACACGCTTAGATTAATGCCGAACACCTCAAGAACGTTACACCATACTTATTTTATTCAATCAATTAACGCTTCACATGTTTAGCAACACATATTCAGACCAAGTAGTTTACTTACTTAATCGGGACATAATTTCTATTCAGTGACGTGCGACAAATCAAATTGTTCCGCACTAATCACCATTTAATTTAATCGCGTGTTATCGCACTCTGACTCATTCGTAATATGACGTCAGTAGGCCGATTCAACAAGCGATTAATTATTATTTGAATTCGGTAAACATTTGTGGAATCGTCTTATCTATAGAAATTATCATTGTAGAGGCAGAACTTTGAACTAAAACGTGGAAGGAATGCGGAAACTTCTTTTATTTTCTTTTTTTATTTGTTTATTTTTATACCAACAAAATGAAATATACAAAACACAAATACAAAAAAAGTGCACAATGGATTCACTTGTCGCTATAAGAGATATCGTCCAGTTGTCCACGTGTAAGAGAAATAGTAAAACGAGAAAGTTGCAAGCACTAGAGAAGTGGAAAAAAATAACAATAAATAAATAATAATAATGATGAATTTGAAAATAATCGTATAAACTATGTTTCATTTTTTATATAGGACTAAGCGTAAATGGGCATGTGGGCCCATGGAAACGGATAGGCACATAGTGTAAATCATTCACACAGAATTGTCAAAATACGGTGCCGCTACCGCGCTTCTAACCGACGGACTAATGGACGTTACGAGGCTATTGGGGTTGGGATAAAGGCCAGAAATAACTATGTCTATCATTGAGCCCAATTCATCCTCGTATATCCGTCTTTACATTTGGACATTTGTCCAAGTGTCGATGTGTCCGAGTGATCGACCGATCTGATACTACGGCAGCAACTCACCTAAGATAGTGTAGATCCGAGACTTCCTTCATGCACAGCCAACAGAACTCGGCGCCGCAGACGCAACACACCATGTGATTGCAGGAGCCGTCCTCAACCTTCACTATGAGGACGGAACATCGCGGACACGGCTTTACTTCGCCTGCAATGATGGAGAAATTGCAAATTAGGCTCTGATTAAGCTAAAACAAGTTACATGGGACCTATTGAAAAACAGTTTGTGCCACCGAGTAAGTTTCTATTTTAGGTACATTGCTCGTTGGCGTAGTGGGCAGTGACCCTGCCTTCCGCTCCGGCGGTTGTGGGTTCGATTTCCGCCTCGTGTTAATTCTTGTTACTGTTATTTTCTTATTTTATTCTCTGATTAAGCTCTCATATATATCTTAT
>JANCMC010000002.1:2425678-2437312 GCA_024363005.1 Charaxes varanes
CATGGAACTGGAATAAAGGAATAATACGAATATTCGTATATATATATATAAAAGTCAATCGTTGTTCGTTAGTCTCGGTATAATTTCAAAACGGCTTAACCATTTGGAACCTTATGTACGTTTTGTGTCATTCCCCTTACTTTCAAGAAGGTTTAAAAGAAAAAAAAGAAAGGAAAGATCCAAAATTATTTATAAAATACAAAAAGAATGAAATTTGGTCACTACTTCGGAATAATATTTAAAATGATGACGTTCGTACTAGACCATTTGAGTGACGTGGCTTTTAGAATTATTTTTCCATAAAACATTCGGCCAGTGTCACGTTTTATGGAAAGGGCAAAGGAGGATTGGTTAATTGCCTAATAAGAGACAAGCAAGACAACGTCTACCAGGTCCACTAGTAACACCTGCAATACAATAAACTGTCTTACCGTCAAGCAATTCGTAGATGAGCACGAAATTATTCTTAATGTTCTCTTCGGAGATCTTCCCAAAGTATGATTGCATAACATCAATAATCTTCAGCAGGAACTCAAACACCATGGCTGCGTTCACATTCTGCTTGGTAACAGCTGCCAGCCATATGTTAGCCCTCTGCAAATCACAATTATTCATTCATCCAAATTAGAAAAAATCATTCAAATTCATAAAGCCGAGAGTCTTAGACCTCATTTGAACGAGGGGATTTTTTAACGTGCGTTAAAAAAGCGTTCAAATAGAACATATGAATCCTCAAGTTTACGTTCTCACGCGTTTTTAAAACGCGACTCTTTTTTATCAAGTAATGTCCCATTTACAACACTATATACGTACATACATATATACATGTACGCTACATATTCGTCTCGACGACGCTGAAAAAGCGCCAACGCCGTGATTTAACGCGATGCTTTTTTAACTCTCGTGCGTGAGAGCTTAAAGATATGTAACGTAATGTCATTAAACCCGTACTTTTGTGCGCTCACATTGATCGCTTATTTTACCGGCGGCGTCCGGTGCTCTTAGGATATTTAAAATGATTAAATCTCTCATATCATTTACGATATTCATTTTAATGATATGCTCTAAAGGGCAATTTAGATCTTTATAAAATGTACAAAGTATCTAAAGTATTCAAATGAATAAGAATTAATACCGCATTCTTTAAAATAACTTCGTAAATAGTTCATTTTTTTCTGTTATATGTAAAAGATAAAAATGGTTACTGTGGGATGCCCTTACGAGATAGACATATGCCATTGCTGACTTTCTAATAGATCTTTTTAAGATATATAATTCAGTAGTACGTTATTTCGATCTATCTCGTAAAGTTTAGCCAGTGCAGGCAATGTAAGCGCACAGAAATACGTTTTTACGACATCACTCAAGAAACCTCTTAAATTCGAGGATTTTATCTGTATGTATTATAAATATAAACCTTCCCCTTGAATCGTTCTTTTTATTGGTGAAAACCGCACCAAAATCCGTCGGGAAGTTAACAAGATCTTCATGTACAAAGGTGGAAAGCGGCTTCACTTTATACTATGTAATGATATAGCTTCCTCTAGCTTATTTAACTGATGAGATAAATTATGTTAGCTAGACTGACATTGATAAAGTCACAGCAAATGCTTTACCGTTGTTCCAAAATACTACGACCATATCTGCTTATTGATTTATACATATATACAAAATGTTGAACTCTTGGCATTAGAGTTAACAACTGAGCCAAAAAGTATCCAACGCATTGCCAAAGCAATAAATCTTACCAACTAATAATATAATTCCATCTGTTTGGACATAATTACATAAAAAATGTATATATATAATTATATGACACAAGTTGTATAGATACATATCTCCTCATAAATATCATATGTATATATAAAAATCAATTTTACACGCCTTTGGCACCCTATTCTTCCTAAACCATAGGACTGACTTAGATAAAATTATGTGTGTATATTGCAAAGAGTTTGTAGATAGTATACAGATAAATTGGCCCTTATTGGTGATGCTGCTGTCCGGATATCCAGCAAATTTGATGTTTCTTGCTTAAGTCATTAAAAGTTGAGCCTATTTGACTCCAGTCTTTGTTATTTTTTTAGCATTCTTTCTAAGAAGGTTTAGAAAACAAAGAAAGAAAGAAAAACTCAAAAGAATATTGCAAAAATACAAAAAAAACGCTGAGTTGATGGCAATTTTGGAATACTTCAAATTGACAGCATTTGTATATGACCTTTCGTCTTACCATATTCAAACAGCCAGGTTGGGTAGTAAGTTATATAAATTGACTAAACCAAGTGCTGACTAACTTTTATTTAAAGTA
This sequence comes from Charaxes varanes, assembly GCA_024363005.1. Taxonomy (NCBI): domain Eukaryota; kingdom Metazoa; phylum Arthropoda; class Insecta; order Lepidoptera; family Nymphalidae; genus Charaxes; species Charaxes varanes. The sequence goes on from JANCMC010000002.1 coordinate 2,427,987, forward strand.
ATTAAGGCTTGAAGGTTTTGCTCAAGAGCAGAAGTGCTAGCAAGCACCTGTAGTCTACCACTGATTATAAAAAGTAATTTTTAAGTATATTAAGTATTAGGTCTTGTTTAATGAGACGTGGGGCATTGCGCGTCGAGTGCGGCGTGACGTCTCGCAGCGTGTAAACTCTATATAGAAACTTAATCGCTTCTCCGTAAACTCACTCGTACAACACCATATGTTTGAATTCAGCGCGGGCCGGGCCGCCACACGTGACGCACGACACCCCACGACTCGCTAAATTATGAAGCATTAATAACTACATAAGTGCAGGGGGCAGAAAAATCTGTAGTGTTAGGTTTAATCCTGATCCTGCATGGCTTTTGACAAATTAAAATCAACTCTTTCAACTAGAGGAGATTGGTTATAAACTGTTCACATTGGCATGCTATAAAAATATTTGTATAGTGGTCAGAGCAATGAATGTTAAGAATGTTACAAAGACATCTAAGGTGAAAATGTTCTAATATGTGTCAATAGAAGCACCAATCAATAGGGCAAAACTGCTGTCATGTATACAATCTTCACTGACAGTTTGTACTACCTTTGGTAGAGGTAAGAGCAAGAATATGCAGTAAGAGGGCCACACCAACTTACATACAATACAATGCTTAGCTATCCTTGATTTAGTGAATCTAATTACATTACTTCTGCCTTTCTCATCTTTAGTCCAAACCGAGAGACTACACTCCCAAATATTTTGGCTCTCCCATCAAAGTATCCTAAAGCATTTACTGTAGCCGAACAAGGCTAAAAGGCACTCACATAGAGAAATCTTTTTTAAGATAATTTTATGTTACCTACAAAAATATCTACATAATTACTACCTACCTACCTACCTACTTACAAATAAAAACTGTACCTACCTACATATAATCTACACTTAAAGGTGTTAATTTTCCAAATGAACTAATGATTGAACAATGATTCAATATACTACGGCGACGAAACTTCTGCCGGTTCCTCTAATATATGTACAAAGATTACGTTTTACTTTTAAGGGAAATTACCTTGATGTGGAAGAAAGAAGTCCGTGCTATATTAGTGACGGGCGATCGAACTTGCTGCCGGGCGTGGATTACGTTGACACGAAAGGCGTCGACGGCATTGCGACCAATATCATCTCGATATACCCGAGATATTAACACCTCCCCCTTATGGTTATAAACGAAAAGACCACCGATCATCTTGAGGCAGTCTTATACACTGAAATAATAAAAAAATCGGTTACAATCAATATGGGCCCTATTCAATTTTAGATTGTGTAAGTGCCCCAAGACGATTGTTAATCAATAAAGCAGGATATGACCAATAAAATAAAAAATGTCACTATTAGAAATTAAATAGAAATACGATGACTTACGCGATGATAAGAAAACACATTGGTTTTATAAATGCGAAGCTTTCTCTTGATGTTAGCGTTTTAATATACTCATTTTAAGGCAGTTTTGCAAATAATTGAAGTTTTGTGGCTGATACCCGCCCCCAAAATGAAACGTCAATACTCGACATCTATATGGGACTGTAAGCCAATATAGGTTAAAAATCGATCGACTCAATTACTTTTTACATAGAAATTCACTCCTATTATTATTTGTAAAACCGAAGATATTGTGAGTTATAAATTATTTAAGTCTTTTAAAATGTATGTTATCATTTCATGAACAGAAATGTTTTCTTGAAAACCGTAAAAAACTAAATTGATGCGATCACTACGCAATTGCTGCTGTCAATCGCAACACATTTTAGATATGCATCCTAATCGAAATTTCAGTACTTAGGTAGTTTTATAGCATTTTTTTTTCTTTATTTACACAATAAAATTAAGTGTTAATAGAATATAGCCCGTTCATTTTTATAACTAGCCATATAATAAAAAGTTCTTTATGCCAAAATTTACAACATTTGAACATACTTCAATATGAAATCGTATATTGCTGTTCTCTAATATTCAAATATTGAAATTTAGACATTCGTTCACTCGTTAACATTATCAAGAAAATAGGAAGTGGTATTTTAAAAGCTATTTCTTACTCTAGAATAATCATGTCAATTCCTAAAATTACTAAAGTCAAAGACAAATAGATCTATGAAAGGAAAGGGCAATTTTGTCAATGGTGTGAAATTTGGGTCGATTATGTCATGGCGGGTTAGATGTTTTCGGCACTCGGTTTCCTTGAATTTGTTTTGAATTACGCCGTCAATGAACTCGTTTGATCTATTGTTGTTTAATACTTACGGTATCTATATACTAGTAACCGTTTCATAAACATTTCAAATGCTGAAACAATTGCAAATGGGCCTTCGCGCGTTCATGCTAATCGCTTCTAAAGTATGGAGTTGTTTTTGTTATATGTTTAGAAAGCAATATCGAGCGGTAAATATAAAATTATTAATGGTGTTATGTGAAATTTGAAGGCTTAAACTAGTAATGTGTCTCACGTGGTATTTGCATTTCAGTTGGCTCAGTATCAGTCTGTCAAATATGAAATCTATCCACTTTCCCCAGTATCTCGACACAGGCTGAGTAAGTATTAGTTTTATCAATATCTCTCTATTACTACGTATCATCGAACGATTCGCGTTGGTATAAAGTTATCAGACACGTACTGTATGCGTTATCACTATCCTTGTCTATTTTTAGCAATACCTTTCATCTCATAATAAACATGTCGTTTATTTAAACAAAAACGCTGAATTTACGTCTACATCTCGACATATGGCTACCAAATGTGCACTTAATTTAATATTTTGACTGAACAAATACTAAATATAGATGATTATGTCTTATAAGACTAGTTGACCATAAGTTTTTACTTAAAATGTTGATTATGTGACTGTCTTACATTTTTTTTAATTTTGCTGTCAGTCGATGTGCAGATTTTGTGCTTTTTTTCAAAACTGTTTTACACTGTGTACTACTTGGATATTTTTCTGCTCATAGCGAAATGTACTCTTAAACCTAACCTAAGTCTTATTCGGGACATTTAAAGCCTAAAAATTAAAAAACCTGTAAACAAAACCATTCTGGTTCTAGTAAAACATCATTTATAATCTAATGCATGCAAAATGGACACAAACACTAAGTGACTAGTATTATATTCCAGGAAAATTGTTACTATGAGTAATTGCAGAAGGCAAAAACATAAACTACGATTAGGGTCATTCCAATTTAAAATAACATGCACAGTAGTGCAATTTTGTAATTTATAATAATGATAAAAAGTCTTCTATACATTGTATTATATTGGAATAACGGGGCACATGAGTTGAATACACTTCAACCCTATCAAATCTTTTGTACTCAACCCTTCCCTTTGTTCCATCAGCTACCAGTTACAAAAATCCAGATGAGGACGTCTCGTCCTGGCCAGCACATCACTTTCACTTAATAGATGTACTATCGTCCCTACTCTTACGTAGCAAGCCCTGCAAGTTGAAATGCCATTCGTAACAGAGTCGCTCTTGTTCTATAGTGGCCCGTAAAGACTGTCACAACATATCTTAACTGTTTCCAACTCTAGCCTAAGAGGCTCTTGCAGAAACTGGTTATTAAATTGCTCATAAACAACTATGAGTCTCTGAGCCCACCTATCGTCCTGCACTCAGTTATAGCTAGTTTGTGAGCTGGTTACTGTTGCAGACAGATAAGCTCCATTGCCCTGTGACCTTTAATGTATGCAGGGCTTTCAGCACCCTTGCCTCTACTTTAATGTGTAAAGGGGCCTAGCCCTAAGAGTTTGGGGGTTATTCTAAACGTACCTGTTATGGTTAGCCCAGCAGCATGTTGCAGGGTTGCAAAGGCCTTTCTACACATGACTAGCCGGGCCCTAGGCCACCAAACCAAGCTTCCATAAGTTAGAATCCTCTTCTTCTTCTTCTTTCAGCCTGCTGACGTCCACTGCTGGACATAGGCCTCCTCCATAGACTTCCACAGCTATTTATGTTAGAATAGGTAGCACCATTAGATCATACATCCACTTGAGCACCTTGGGTAAGAGTCCTCAGGTATTCCCGTAGCTGGCACTGTAAGCTGCCATTACCCTATAGGCCTAATTTATCATGAAGGCAACATGAGAGGCCCAAGTTAATTGCCTTTCAATTATTATAGCCAGGTACTTGACTTCTGGGACCCATTCAAGCATCTATATAGAATGTAGTGAATATAAAGTAAGCCGATTTTCAGTGAAGTCAGCAACTATGGGGTTTGCTAGTAAAAATTTTATGATATATAGAAAAACCATTATTTGATTTTTTCAGCACTTTAAAGATTGACCATGTGTAAAATAAACTGATAATGATAGTCCTAAGATACGGGCTTACCTAGTTTAATGGCCAGGGTTCTATTGAACTATGTAACATAATTTTTAAAATAAAAATAAAAAACTAATCAACAGGAGTTTTAAATTGTCAAGCATAATAGGCATGACAACCAGAATCAGAAATCATTTAAATTATGTATTTATCTGATAAAATAAGATACATAAAGCTTAATAAATAAAAATATATATTTTTATGTTGCGACTGGGATTAATAAGGATTAACAAAAATACAACAATCCACCGGATAGGTATTTTAGCTCTGCTGGTGAAAACACCATCACCGTTGATGTTACCATGTAAGTGTGTTCCAATAAGCAATCACAACATTTACAAAGGCTCATTTATATATTTCACGAGTGCGGCCGTCACGGTCACGGCGAAAACGTCGAAGTGACGCTTAGCGGAACACACTGTTAACATAAAGTGAAGTCATGGCAGCTTTGAGTGTTATGGGGAGAGTATTTTAATCCTTAAGGAACAACGGCGAAATTTTATTTGATGTAAAAAATGAGCGTCTAAAAATTTTCCCAAATAGTCAAATAAACTAGTTAAGCCCTGATAGAAATATATATAAATAAAAATTAATTTGATTATTTTATTTTGCGAACTGTTTTTATACGTCTAGTCTTGAAACTTTCAAAATACATTTGCTTTCTCTGTGCATTGTGAGTGTATGTTCTCTATTTATTTTTTTGGTTCCTTTCAATTTACTCGACCCGGACTGCCTTTGGATTTTTGATATATTTCCCCAGTTGACCCACATGTGCTATGGTCTCTGATATCTACTGCCTATGTGACTTTTTGCTATTTCTCCTTCGGACATCGATTTTGCCTTATTTGGATATAGCTTAAACTGGTTATATGCTGCTATTAGGATGCAAGCTTGTGGCAGAGACACGAATGATGTGTATCAACTGCAACATATGCGTCAATACGCTGCGCCGATATCCTGCCTTCGAACTTGATATCAGAGTTACCACATTACTCTGTGCTATGTAAACGTAAGTAACTTTAATTCAAACTTATATAAATTATTGTATACTTATTGATATGTTAACCACCTGGATAATTATTGCTTATAGAAAAGTTAGTTGTGAACACAAGATATAAATAAAATAATTGTGCAAGTCACCTTGGAATAAGGTTTTTAATTTGTTTTAGATTACCAAGTTGACTATATCTGTGATGCCTGCAGAGAACTTACTATGTTCAGAGTAAATCAAAATTTGCAACAAGAAGCTTTCGGCAGTGATGCACAGGGTAGCTTAAGCAACATAGGTCCTAGTAGTGTGTATCTTCTTTGTGGCTGTTCTACTTTATATATACAAATTGACAAAATACTACAAGAAAATTCTTCCCAAATACAACAGGTTATCATATATATTTTGGAGAGCAGATTATTACCCCCACAGGTAAGCAATAAATATTAATCTATACCAACAAGTGCATAAAATGGCAAGTTTATTCGTTTTTTTTTTTAATGTTTTTAGGCAACAACATCTGATTATTCTTGCTGGTTACGAACACAAAGAGAACAATGTGACATCAATAATGATAATTTAAGACCCCTGCATAGTATTACACCTCCAGTACCAGAGGCCTCAGAAGAGGATGATCAACATGTACAACCAAATCAAGTGGATATGCAAAAAGTGGTTTGACCAAATCAAAGATGAGCAACCTATCCTAATAATCAGTGTGTCTAAATTGCACTAGTATTACAATGCATGGTATATCTGATAATTTGTGAGCAATTACACTCAGAAACCATGATTATCACATGCTCGTATTTGCAGAGAACATTTATTGAGCAATTTGTGGGACACACTTTTCAGGAAACATCATCAGAACCTATACTGTGCACCAGATAGAACATGTATTTTCATTTCTCTAACATTTTATCTGACATTAGACTTTGAAATGTGCAGGAAATGGATGAATGAATGGATAAAGTATTTAAGAATTGGGTAGGCAACAAAAGAAAAACTATATTGCGAGAACTAACTATCCAGCTAGCTAGCAGAAATAAATAGAACAAGCTTAGGTTCTGCAGCATTATTGCTAAAAAAGAGAGCAGGTGATTCGGATAAGTTTCAACTTTTATTAGAGTGCCAAACGGTACTTTTGTGTCTTTAATAGACAAGGTAAGAGAACTTCTTAATATTTAGTGCAACACAATTGAATGATACCTAGTGGACTATATGGAACTGGAAGCAATTCATGCAAAAGTAAAAGCCATTTTAATATGTGATAATGCATATATAAATATACCCACAAGAAGTGAAATTACATGTTCCAAAAGCAAAGTTATTCTCTCTATAAATACAGGAACTTAAACCATTTCAAATTGCTGTGTGTGATGGATATGTTGTTAACTGCTTTGGCCCATATGATGCAGCTTCATTGGACAGTGAAAAAAGGTCGAAATTACTTGAGGATTCTGCTTTAAGATCATATTTCAGAGAAGGCTTGTGAAGGAATGTGTTCTGGACAGGGGTTTTAGGGACTGTATGAGTTTATTAGAGGGATGTGGCTATAAACCATATATGCCAAAGTCACTTTTAAAAGGCCAACACCAATTAGCTACAAGCTCAAGCTAATAGGAGCTGCTGTGTCACTTTATGCCGATGGGTGGTGGAGGCTGTATGGCCATTTTGACAGATATTTTAAATTAGTTTCGACAGGAGTATTTTCTTAGGTCTCTGCCACACAGGTGCAAACATTTGAAATAGCAGCAGCTTATTAAATTAGGTTTGGTATATGCTTACAGGATAATGTATATGCAAATGAAATTTTAGAAATTATTATAGAAAGGATGAATCTTGAAATTAATTGGCAAATATGGTTGACGCTTTAAATATGAATAAGAGAACGCTGCTGGGAACGTACCAAATAAGACAATATCGGTCATATTACGACGAGCATTTACATTTCCATGGAGAGTACGAAATTGGAGTTTTCAGTGAAAAATTCTATACCTCTGAATATAATCTGTGAAGTTAGTGACGTGAAAAAACTCATAAGAGTAAAAATAAAGTCACGTCACGTGGACAGAAAGGAATATTATGTTTATTATATTTTGTTATTTATTGAAACTCCTGGCTGATATGCAATTACAAAATGTTATAGCAGTTTAGTTGGTCGCCGTACTGTGGGTTGCTGCGCTCATGTGATGACTCTGGCATGGGATTTAGGATGGGCATCAACAATATATTTCACCAGCCGGCGAATTCTTAGACGAAATAACTATAAGAGGCGATGATGAAAACTTCAGAAATGAGTAAATTATGTATTAAAAGAAACTTGTTTTATTACTTATCGACATGAAATCCTAAAATACCTCGGTAATACCAAAGCTAACGACGATTGTAGGTTCATCCTAGGCTTGTAAACATTTAAACGGTAGATTTTCTAACACATGCTAAAATAAAGAAGCCAGGCAAATACTAATTTGATATAGTCCCCTTTAAAAACTAGACTTTCGTGAGTAGAATTCCTAGTTGACATAACGACAGCTTATTAGACTTACGTGTAAATATATCGGGATTGCTAGACGAGTTTCGAAGCAAATCAGGGGCCACATGAGCTCGCTGCGAAGCGATGCAGCGGGGAGCGAGGGGAGTTCCGATATATGTACAAGCGAGTCGAAAAAGCCGTTATTATATTAAGTGTAAAAAATCGTATTAAAGTGCCATACTCGTGGTAACAATGGCCCAAAAGGTTACCGACACCTGCCCTATCCTAAAAATATCTATAACAATTTTATCTGCCGTGTGCTATGGATTCCTAAGGAACCATATCACGTCACAATCATATCTTTATAAGCTAAAAGCTTCAGTCAGGTTTTTTTAATGCATAACATAATACATATATGTCGCTTAAATTTTCATATAACAATACTAAATAATGTCTCAATATTCAAACCTAAAGCAAAAACTGTGTATGTTTCTGACTGTGACAACATAGCTCCTAAGTGAATAGACACTAAGACTTATTTTTATTTGTAAGCTAATGAGATCAACATTACTTCTCTCTTAGTATTGTGGGTTAAGACTACTTAGCTCCCACCCACCTAAAATCAACTTGTTTCAAATGTATGTTCAATTTTTTTCTTAGATCTAGTTAGAAGAAAAATGCTGGTCCTGGATTTGGACGAAACGCTGATACACTCGCATCACGACGCTATGCTCCGGCCGACGGTAAAACCCGGAACGCCGCCCGACTTCGTCCTCAAAGTGACCATAGACAAACACCCGGTCAGATTCTTCGTACACAAAAGGCCTCACGTCGATTATTTTCTTAATATAGTGAGTACTTTATCGTTACATAAATTTTACACGCACAAATCTGTACTTTGTCCTTAGCGTGACCATAGACTAGCACCCGGCTAGATTAATCCAGATTATTTTCTGGATATGAGTACTTTATCGTTACATAAATTCTACACACACATCTGTACTTCGTCCTCAAAGTGACCATAGACAAGCACCAGGTTAAATTCTTCGTGGTGAGTATTCCGACGAACTGTAACACTATCTTATTAAGCATAAAATTATATTTTTGCTAAGTAGGGTTAAGTTGTTACATATAGTGTTGTTTTATGTCTGAATAAAGTTAATCTAGTCTATTCTATTTTCTGGATATCGTGAGTACTTTATCGTTACATAAATTTTGCACATACACATCTATACTTTGTCCTCATACTGACCATAAACAATCACCCGGCCAGTAAATTCGTGCACTAAAGGCTGCACTTCGGTTATTTTCTGTATAGAGCGGGTACTTATGAATCAATTTGGAACCGCATTTTGAAGAAGGATTGGAGGCTTCGGAGGCGTTATGCAGGCTCTGGAGGAAGAGAGCTCCTTTACAAAGCCCATTTGTGCCACCCACTGAAAATCTTCCACCTGGACATGAACTGCCTTGGCAAATCTGGAAATCACTTAATAGACTTCGGACACAAGT
>JANCMC010000003.1:46683-59386 GCA_024363005.1 Charaxes varanes
GCGGTGGGGTTTGAACCGGGTACCTTGCGGATTTCAGTCCATACCTTATACCGTTGAGCTATTGAGGCTCTAAATTTGATCTGATCAAACACAACTCAATTAGATGATGACACAGATTTAGATGATGGTGTTAAATCCATCAATTTAGTGGCAACCAGATTTAACAATATCTTCAACAGTTACTATTTTAATTTACACCTGCAATTTCTGATTGACTATTGAAAACTTCTGTATATCAGACCCAATTTTAACACTGAATTGTAGTAGTAAATAAGTTGGCTGCTTGTATAGTGTATGTATGTATAATGCCATTCTTTGGTTGACTTTGGACTAGGATTATTTTATTAATATTTAACAATTATTTCGTACTGCAAACATGATACAAACTGGTAGGTGTTATGTAATATCTTCAGAAGAGCATACTTATTCCTCAAAGGCCAGAAACGCATGTGCGAGTCCTATGGTGCTGCAGCTGTCCATGGAAGTCGATAATCACTCAAGTAAATGCCGCCTGCTAGTTTGCCCCTTATTACATAGAAATAAAAAACACACCATCTGTGAATTATTTTCATTTTGTATACCAGTATTAATTTTATTTCTTATTTTCAGATTTTCAATGGCACATGGAAAGATCTCAAGATGAACTTATGAATTCAAATGACAGTGTCCGAGAGTCTCAAGGTAAGCCCTGTGTATGTTACAAAATGCTGTTACAGGCAAGCATTTTTAAACATGCCTGTAAAAGCTATTTGTTTTTTCAAACATCTTGTATTGACAATGTCATATTGCTTACTTTGTATGTTTTATTAAAATCCAATACAAGATGTCCAAGTGGGACCAAGAAGGATATTTCTGGGGCAATGAACTTTTTCACTTTGATTATAATTTTAGTTATCAACTTATTTTTTGTTATATTACCAAAAGTTGATTGCTCCAGACTTACAAGGAACGGATGAAATGCGCAATGTCTTCCCATAATTTGAAAACAGACAGTCATTGCTTAAAATAATATATATAGTTTCTTATGTTATATGAATATTACATTACCACAACAGCGGATACGAAAGTGCTAGTGTTTTCACATGTGAAACTTCAACTTATAATAAATAATCACTATCTAATATTAATATTGTAAATTACTAATATTATTGCAATTTATATTTCTTATTTTATATACATTTTAGGTTATTTCAGAGCAACAGGTAAAGGTAATGGTAATAAGGTATTGGTTATTTACTCAACTGTAGCCTTTATAAGGCGAGGTAACATTTATTTTAATTTAAGGTAAGTGTATTGTTTTCATTTTATTTGTAAATCATAAAGCATTAGATTTAATGTGTATTTGCTTTGTTTACTATATGGGATTTTTTATAGCAGATCATTGCATGCTTATTTAGTGTTATTTACTACGATAGATATCACACAGTAGGTAGTCCTTCTAATGAGTGCTAACTTTATTAACATTTAACAATATACCATCGTGGAGTGGACGTTTTATAGGTAAGTATTTTCTTATATTCTACGTAAACGTTACATGATTTGGAAAAAATACTGTTTTATTTTCCATTACACGGACAATTTAAATTCATAGTTGGCCAGAAAATATTACCGTTAAAATGTTTTTAGCGTTTATTTTCATTGCTAAGAGAAGTAAAGTGTTCTATGCCAATTGTGTGTCTTCATATCAAATGATTTGTTTTAGAAGATTTGGGAGTGACAGCACTGTAGCAGATTGACAACAGGTAAACTATAATTTCTTTTTATTTTTGTCGTAGTTTGTTGGTTGTTGTGTTGCTTATTTATTTATTATTTATTATTCTTTATTTGCATTCACATGTGATTTCACTGCAGAGAGATACCTTAGCAATTCATGTTTTAAATTAAGTTTTTTTTTTCTTTGTTCAGTACGCATGTTCACTTATAGATCAAGCGAGATTCTATCAAATGATTTTTCATACGGGGCATGATAAAATTTTAGTGGATGCGCATTTCATTTTTCACTGTTTAGGGTAAATTAAATATTGTTTCAAAATTTTGTAAGGTGTCAAAGTAATTGACCGTTTTTCATCAATCCCTTTGTTACATTTTCTTTTCCTGCTAATAATAACTTGGTAGTTGTTACTGGAACAACGTTAACGCTATTTTCCTTGCTATTCTAATATAAAAGAAGAGTTAAGTTTGATGAGCTCCATAAAGTTTCAAATATACTTTCATGCATACCTAATTAAACTGCGCTACTCATGTTCTTATGCTTTTTTACCTCAATTTCGCTTTTTTTTTCAATTTTCACCTTCCAGAACCATCCAAAGATCTTACTAGCATCCTGAATTATACAAAAACCCCCTTTCCGATAACACGTGGCTACTTAAAGACCCTCAATGTACCTTACAAAAAACAAGATGAGAATGTATCAGTAGATATGGAATATTTAAAGTCTTGCAATAATAACGTTGAGACCAAAAGTGAGACTGAGAGTTTCACTGAGAAAGTACAGAAAAAACGTAGGAAGCCGTACAAAAAAAGGAGGCTATTAAAACTCCAAAAAATTAAACGGGAACGTGATTCTTTCGATGATAAGCAGAAACCTGGAAAGTATCAGTGTTCGATATGCAAGAAAAAGCAGTACAAATACAGAAGAAATAAACTGAGACACGAAAAATACGAATGTACGACGGGTCCTCAATTTGAATGCAAAATATGTGGAAAAAAATACTCCCAGAACAAAACTTTGTCACTCCACATTGTCCAAAAACATCCCGAGTCACAAGACAGCTTGGCAAATAACAACACCACCTAATTTTTTTGTGCTCTTTTTTATTAATATTTTTCTTTATATAAAACATGAATTGTTAGGATATGCCATTTCAAAATTTAAAAGTTTTGATTTTTCTCTTTATATAATTGCTATATAGGATTCAGACTACATTGGTGCATAATGTTAGTAATCCTTGAATTTCAAGATATTCCAGTATATTTTAATTTTTATTATTGATTTTAAAATCTTTGATTGTTAAGAAGTTAAATTTCTAAAATCATTTATAGTACTGATTTTGTTGATCTCTTAAATTAGTAGTACTAACCCTGTTGATCTCTTATATGAGCAGTACTGACCCTGTTGATCTCTTAAATTAGTAGTACTGACCCTGTTGATCTCTTATATGAGCAGTACTGGTCCTGTTGATCTCTTAAATTAGTAGTACTGACCCCGTTGGTCTCTTATATTAGCAGTACTGGTCCTGTTGATCTCTTAAATTAGTAGTACTGACCCTGTTGATCTCTTATATTAACAGTACTGGTCCTGTTGATCTCTTAAATTAGTGCCATTAATAATGTTGAGAGTTATAGCTATATCATAGCTACTTTTTTTTAAAGTTTTTCCTTTTTTTATGTTACGTTACGTACCATTTACTTTATTTATGTTACTTAATTAGTTTTTCAATTTTTTGTTCAAGTTTAGAAGTATCTATATTTATGTTTTTTTGATTATGCAGCTTGTGCTTTTTTTTTTGGTTAATATACTCATTTTTGCTAAAATTTGTTTTCATTTCTCCAGTTCTACGGTAACATCTAATCGCTTTTGCGCATCAACTCACGGTAACATCGACTCTTCTATACAGACAGAATCGCGAGTCGAAATCGAAAGTCGAACTGTACTCTGTCTTCTATTTCAGGTAGAAAACCAACTCCGAGGCACAGCATCATGACGCGTAGTAAAAAAGTAAGCGAGGAGACGTTCGCGACCACGCTCGCCATACTGAAAAACGTCCGGTCGACACCGAGCGCGCCCGAGGAGACCAAGGAGAACAAGAAGCAGCCGGCGCCCGCGCCCAAGGCCGAGCCCGAGCCGGCGCCCAAAGCCGAGCCCGAGCCGGAGCCCGAGCGCGACGCCAAGGCCGACTCGTGCTACAACATCTACCCGCAGGGGGTCTCGTCGCAGCCCTGCGCGCAGTACAAGACGGAGAAGGGCTACTACAAGTGCCCCAACTGCCAGCGATGCTACAACGCGCGCAAGAACCTCGTGCGGCACGTGACGCTGGAGTGCGGGCGCGAGCCGCAGTACAAGTGCCCGCACTGCTCCTACAGCAAGCACCGCCGCAACGAGCTCAAGAAGCACATCGAGAAGAAGCACCCGGAGCACGCGCCGCCCCCCGCGCCCGCGCCCTCCCCCCTGGGCGTCAAGTGAGGGCCCGGACCCGTCGTAACTCAGTGCCTTATCCGCGCCTCGCTCTTCCTCCTAGATGGTATTCGAATCGATGAATTTTATATGTGCCTCGTTTACTTATACTATGTACTGAACGGATCGATATTCGATATATTTTTTACTATTAAACGATGCGACTCGCGATCGGTGTTTGATTTGTACCACCCCGCTACCCGTCCTTTATGGGAAGATGAGTCGACGACAGACGAGACGTTCGGTTTGTGCATGTCTGCATGAATTAGAAGCTTCGCCTTTTATGATTTCTAACAGAGATTATAATTTTTTTTATTTTATATATATTATAACGCATTTCTTTGGTTCCTTAATTTTATTTTAGCCTCCGGTAGAATTAACAAACATTTCGTACGTAGTTGGCTTGACTTATCGTTTGCAATACGTTAATATGTCGCATTTCAGACAGCCCCAAGGACGGGCGCCTCCCGTCTGCGCTGCTCTCGCTACTGTCTGCGCAGCGCGCGCAGTCGCTGGGCGCCTTGGTGCCGCCCTGTATCCAGGTCACCAACGTGCTCAAGCCGCTGTCCAAGGACGGTTCCTACCCTGGAGTGCTGCCCGTGCCCAAATTGCCGCTCGAAACGTTGGCTGCGATCCCGGACAACCTAAAGGCCCACCTGCTGCAACAGGCTTTCATGCAGAACAACAACACCGTCGGAACGAGCCTGGACTTTAAACTGAACAAGCACGACGATCAGGAGTCGGACGGCGAGTACGACGACACCGACGACATAGTCCTACCCGAGGAGACTGACGCGTTCTACGAAAACGCCTACTCGAACAGCTCCGGGGGCCTCAGCTCGGGCGGGGACGTCTACGAGTCGAAGCACGACATTAAGGGGCACATGAAGCGGGACGGCAACAGCTCTGACGACGCCAGCAGGCAATTCGAGTGCAGACACTGCGGTAAGAGGTACCGATGGAAGTCCACCCTTAGACGTCACGAGAACGTCGAGTGCGGCGGCAAGGCGCCCTCGCACCAGTGCCCCTACTGCTCGTACAAGGCCAAACAGAGGGGGAACCTGGGGGTGCACATCAGGAAACACCACAACACCGAGTGGTACATTTACGCGAGCAACAAAGTGAGGCGAAATAAAAAAACTTCGATATAAGTTTTTATTCAAAGGAAAAAGTTAGACCAAAGTAGATACCTAACCAAATCGGTACTGCAATAATATTATTTATATTTACATTTTATTTTTGTTAAATACATTTTAATAATATACACTAAAGATATAGTTGTAATGTGCACATTCCCTAACGGCATTAGTGTTAATTTGTTGTTTTTGTTTTAGAGTTTATTATTACCTTAGTTAAGACTGACCCTAAGTATTTTGTTCAAAAGAACAGTTTTAAAGGTATTTATTCTGACCACAGTCACCGTTCATAAAACATCTAAGAGTCGTACTCTTCTTTTTTTCTTCCTACCGTTAAAGCTAAAGTTTTCTGAGGTCAATTCTGTTTTCTCGAATTTGTCGTTTTAGTACCCTAACATTCCTCGTATGGAGTAATTCCAAGTTAAAAAGTTAGTGCAATTGTATTTTTAAAAAATTATGATATTCATTTGAATCGCATATAAAATATGTTTAATGTTGCTGTAGTCTTATTATTATCACGGGTAATTTTTTTTTTTCACCTCAATGTGTATAATTTTGTTTTGCTTTTTCTTGTTATATTTAAATTATTTACCAATTTGTCAGGGACCACTTACTTGTCTTCCCATTAGTAGACAATCCAAAGTTTTAAGTTTAATAGTTTTAATTTTATTTATTAGGTTAAAGTTTGTGGATTGAAGTCCCTAGTTCGTAGGTTTGCCTCTATGGCGGAGTATTGTCCATCGATCCTCCAAAATTTGAGGCGTTTTAACTTTAAGCGAAAAGCTCATCGATAAAGTGCCTACAATGTTACCTGTAGATAATATAAATTATTAATTACTGTTTATTGTTTCGGTTTACTGGGATAAAAGTGTGTTCAAAATTAAGGAAAAATTTGATATTAACTGATATTTTATTCGCAATAAATATCCGAGTTTCGTTAGAATATTGACTGTTGATATTTTTTGTTGTTAACTTAGTATAACAAAGCTATTTGACCAAAGTCAGTATTAGTTTATTAACGTTGGTGTAACTTAAAACATGTTAATTGTTATAAAGAAAAGTCATTGCTGAGGATGAATAATAATACGCCGAATGCAATGTTTCCATCATATCATACTAGTTCAAGGTTCTAGGTACTAATGTAGCAATTAGAATAAAATTCAGATGTTATGAACTTCACATTGTTTGTTAATGTTATTGGATTTAGTTAGAGTGATTTTTATATGAATATATTGGGGTTTACTTGGTAGCAAAGTTTAATAAAATATTATTATAGTATACAAATTTATTTTTCATTTGTTCCTTATTTTCATTTTGTTTCTTAGGGGATAGGTAAGTCGCGTTATTTATTTTTGCTATGATTTTATGTAACCGCATGACTGCACGATTCACTGCTTCCTTTCAACTTTTGTGTTTTTCTTTTCTTTTTCGTTCATACTAATATAATTAATAATTTCAGGTAGACAAGAAAGCCCCTGGGTCGGGAGACTACATTTAATTAACAAAGTTTTTTAGAGTAGCGCACAGTGACTAAACCTTTTCCGAAAGTAAAGCCACGACACCTCTCCTCGGTACACGTTTCGCTCGATCCTCGAACATCAACGGAGTGTGTATTGAAGGAAATCTAGTCGGACTATGGCAGACCGTTCCAAATAAACGTTATATTATTTCCCTTTTGTTTCTTTTTTTACTTTCCTTTCGCAACGCTTTCATTCACGGCATTCGGTGGACACTCGCAGTAGTAGTATCGTATGTATGTACATCAGTATACGTATCTATACCATCACACATAACGTCACGTAACACGCACTATCCGCTTGTATCTGTCGTTAACCGGGAATGTCGAATGTCGCGTTCGTGTGCGTGGAGGCGGAGGCGCTGGCGGGCGAACGCTTTGTGACGGCGCGGTGTGTTTCAGGCGGCGGGGCGGGCGAGGACGCGTCGTTCGCGCGCCTGGGCCTGTCGTGGGAGCAGTGGTCGGCGCGCCTGGCGCTGCCGCTGGTGGCCGGCATGCGCGCGACGCCCGCGCTGCCACCCGCTCCTGGCGAGCCCGGTTTCTCGTGCCCCGACTGCGGCCGCGTGTACAAGCTCAAGTCGTCGCTGCGCAACCACCAGAAGTGGGAGTGCGGCAAGGAGCCGCAGTTCCGGTGCCCCTACTGCGTCTACCGCGCCAAGCAGAAGATGCACATCGCGCGCCACATGGAGCGGATGCACCGCGAGGTGCACATGAAGCCCGAGCAGTACATCAAGCAGGACAACGTGGACGCGTGCACGTAGTGCCCCCCGAGCGATCGCCTCGCTTATTTACCGACGTCGAATTCTCTCAGGCTCCTCAAGCTCGTTTGCCGATTGTGATAAATGTGATGAAATCTCTTTGTGATAGTGACGCGAGACGGTCACGTTAGATGTAATCGTTTCCTCGAAGGGCCCGCGCCCGCCCCGTTACCCGCTCCCGCTCCCGCCCCCGCTCCGGTCGACGGCGGGCGGAGCGCTGTCGATACGGTTGAATTTAAATCTCACGACGAATTTCTCTTAGTATTCGCACCGTTTGCGGGTATTCGCGACGGTGTAAGCGTCTGTTGCATTTATCGACTATATTAAGGAAAGTGATTTGTATAGTTACGCTTTTATATATTTTGTATGTACAGCATTTATGTAAATTATCATTCCTTATTTTTGACGGTGTTAGGCGTGTAGCTTCGCTAGATCGTTGTTTATAAAAGTTTAAGTGCTCGTTACCAGTTACAGTTACTATGGGTTAAATTTTAATTTTGAATACGGTTCGCTAGACTACCGCTCTAGTAAATTTAAAATTTTGATTAAAGTCGTTTAGTCGAGATCGATGTACGCCTTGTGGGTCTCTCGAAGTAGTGAGAATGAAAGAGTTGATAAATTGCGTTTAATTGTTCTATTATAATCTAGTTGTTAATCAAAATGAAGCTATTTGTCGCTTAGTTTACAAGTTTTAGGTCTTTGCCATAATGCATGTTCCATTATTTTTGTAATACTCATGTAAGTTAATTTTTATATTTTTCTATTATTTTTAGATCTCTTTACGTATAATGCATTTATTTTACATTAGTTTAGAACGTAACGTCTGTCCTGAAGAACGGGAAATCAAATATCGTGTGGTACTACTTATAAGTTCCTGGGGATGAATGCGTGTTATTGAACATGTTTGATATTATATTTGGGGCCAATTATTTTTTAGAATTAGGTCTGACCAGTGGAAATGAGTGCCTTATTAAAAGTTGTTTGTTAAAATGTACTTTTCAGATTGTATAGACACTGCCATTTTGGGAATTAATGGGCCAGTAACGGCCCGCACAAAATGTATCATATTTGGACGAGTTGAAAATCTTCCATTTAGTTTGTAAGAACTTTCTATACATTACCATTTAGAAATTATAAGCGTGAAGGTATAACGGTTAGTAGAATTGTTGGGGTCTATTTTTACACTTGTGTTACGTAAGCAACACCACCACCTCTGTGTCTAGTGCGTTTTTTTTTTCAACTTTAACGCGATGCTAAAGTTAACTTCAATTCCGTACAAATTGAAGTTTATTTTACCATCGCGTTAAAGTTAGAAAACCTTGCACTAAACACACTGTTCGAGGCCCGAACGATTTTGCTGGCAGAGGGATACGCGATTAGAATTATCTGCTAGAGTTACCATCATACAATCAATATGTAGAGCTCTTTAAGTACAACCGCGAGTCATTTCAGTGTAACATTAAGTGCCTTCAGATTGTTAGTCATTAGGTTTTTAAATATTACAACAAGAGAAGTTCAATCGAATCAATCATGTATGTAACTTATTATTGCGCGAAAGTCTAGGTTGTGATTTTTGACAATATCAAACGATTCGATCATTTGTCAGCCAGACTCAAATCAAACTAACTTTAACCGAGTACAACGTAGCTGTGATAAGGATATTCTCAAATAGTTTCGAAAATAAAGGTGGCTCAAAGCAAAACGCATAGGATTAGAACACATCGAACAAGTGAAAAGCAAAAATATTTTGATCCAAGTGAATTCAGTACAAACATCTAGTTTCTGAACATAAAGTAGTTAAATACTACTTGGATTTTCTATACTGTAGCATGTAATATGACAATAAGAAGTTACAGTGATTAAATGCATTTGATTGTATTTTATAACCATTTTGTATTTTAAATAAAGTTGCTATTCTTGATACTTGTTAGTTTTAATTTATGTATTACACACGGTAACCTAGTACTTTATGGTTAAATTATGTAAGTCGTCTTCGTAAGAATTAACATTATATGCATTAATAACGATTGTATGTTTTCTTGGAAGTAGAATTTACTTAACACCGCATGTTTTACTTATTAACTTTTTAACAAATAAATTTAACTCAATGGAAACTAAACACATAATTTGGACAACTCTTTACTTTTAATCTCTTATCACATTTAATGTTAAAACTATCGCATGCTATGTAAGTTCAAACAGAGTAGATAGCGTAACGTATACGAAGGAACAAATTAATGGGAGACATGGTGCATTTTCCTATGCTTTTCGCGGCAGCACATATTTAGAGGTGGCTTGGCTTATATTTTTTTACGGTGGTAGCTTTTTATTATTTGCACGTATTTATTTTTTTGCGTTTTAATTTCAGTTGCACAGTTGTACACACCTTATATATTGGGTTACGGTACCCCCGGGCTGAGCAGCGGTAAGGCCGGGTGGACGCTGTATGAGTGCGTGGATTGTGGGAACAAATACAAGCACAAGGGCTCTCTGCAGCGGCACATTAAATACGAGTGTAGAAAACAGCCAAGTTTCAAGTGCCCCTACTGCGTGTATCGCGCCTATCAGAAACACAATCTTCTTCTGCACGAGCGTCATCTGCATAAAGATTTACCCGAGAAGGTGGATTTCGTATCCGAATGACCATCGCCGCTAGATGTCCAGTGTCAGTAAACGTTTACTATACTTATTAACCGACTAACAGTGGGAACGCGGAGCAAAATGCTTGTTTTGGGCCTTATAAATATACTAACATTTTTCATTGCATCCTCCAAAGATGCTACCTACCCTCATTTTCAGTTGGGTAGAAATATACACCACCCTTCCATTGACTTACATCATATTTTTACCATTGAATGGAATCTTTTAATCACGTAAGCGTATCAATTTCAGGAGTGAAAGTTGAAAAGTATGCATGGTGGTTTTTGGCTGTATTTATTTAAACTTGTAATCGCCCAAAATTGATGTAAATTTGTCAGGTTTTCTTATATTCATCTCATTGAATGAATGGACGGATGTCAACAGAGGAGAATCAATTTTAAAAAAATATCGATTTTTAAATTGTTTTTTTTTTAGTTTTTACATGTGAATTTCCTATATACCAATAATTATACTCAATATACCAACTTTTCCAACATGCTTGCAGAGCAAGGGGATGAGGATAAACAAATTAATTGACAACATTAATTCCCTAAAAATGGCATATCCATGTCCGACTATACATACACAAATTAAAAGCTTTTTGATGTGTTTGCCGATTTTTTGTAATGGGTTTGAAAATTATATTTTATATGAATCTTAGAAACAAATTCTGTGTATAATGTAGGTGTTGCTACTCAAATATAAATTAAAGTAAATTTTAAATTTCTTTTACAGATGAAGAAAGTGAAAGTGGAAGAAGATGGAGGCGGTTCACTTATCCTGAACAACACCAGAATGAAGCAAGTGGTTTTTTTTTACACTTGAAAAAGTGTTATTGTTAATAGTTAAAATATTGTTTTATACGCTAATATTTTCATATTGTTTAGATACTCGAAAGTATTTTTGAATGAATAATAATTAATTTAAAAATATAGTGTTCTTTGCATAAATTATTTAGGTTAAAGTTGCATTTTAATTAATATTGTTGATTATAATTACGGTAATGATAAATGATGTTAAACACACCTAAAGCACTGACGATCGAGTTACCAGTGGCAGCAATAAAACTAACGTACATATTGCAGGTGTAATGGATATTTCAGAGTCAAGTACTTTTAGAGTTCCGTAGTCCTAGAAAGAAACCTTATATTTTCGCTCTATAAGTACGCCCGCAAAGTGACCTCTCCTATAGAATTTCCAAAGTATTAGACGTAATGACTGGAAATGTTCCATATTGATACAACATGCTCAACAGTCATTAGGAAAAATATTTTGAACGAAATCGGACAACAAATTTTGAAGTTATTTAACAAATACCTTTTACGCGTATCCCATACGGAACCGTTATATATAAGCGTGTCTTGACACGCTCTTGGACAATTTTTGTTATAAACTAATGACTTTTTATATGACAAGATATTTGTTACACATATTTTATTTTTAAAAAAATAATTTGATATTCGTACACTTTATGGTTAGAAAAAAGAAATACATAAAGTAGACGTTATTTAATACACATTTTATATAATAAATAGACTGCAGAAACTCTAAACAATATTTATTACACCTCGTATGCATAATAAATAAATATTATAGTTACGTATTTCTTAGTTACCACCGACGCTAATATAAAATTGAAGTTTCGATTTTTGGTGGCAATGTTGACTTTATTATTAATATAATATATAGATATACGTAAGACATGTTTGGAATAATATTACTATTAGATTGTTACATTTTCTTGTTCTTGTTATTAATTATTATTTAGTGTGTGTTCCTTGTTGCCAAAGAAATTTATCAATGTAATTTAAATTATGCCAAAACAAATAATTGTATTATAGTTTCAGTATTTTTGTTAAATGTATATGATATTTGCATTTGTTAATGTATAATTAAGTTACCTAAAAAGTTCAAATGAAAACGCGCAATATTCAAAACCAAAGAATCTTTCAGTCGATTCTAGCCTTTATAAGTGCCTTAAATATTTATATACTATTATTATTTTTAAGTAGTAAGTTACGTTAAGATTTGCAAAAAATTGAATTCTATTCTGATAGATGTTAAATAATTGTCTGGAGAAGAGACTTTCTAATGTATGTAATCTTTATACTTAGCAAAATATCTTTTCAAGTTTTCTTATCCAAGGAATAAATAAAAACGATTCTATACATAAACAACTAAAATAAACTTTTTCTTATAATAACTAACTTAATTATATAAATCATGATTATTCGTGGCCAGTAATAAAAAATCAATGTTACAAATAAATAACATATTATAATATTTAATATATGTATAAATTATAATTTTATAAGTTTCTATTTTTGTTAGGAAGGATGTATACTTTCAAGACAAATGTTTTCCATATATAACCATAAAAGTAAAAACCAAATTTAAAGTAAATTTACAATGACAAAAAACTACATACTTATTTGTAATCAATAATCTGCAGTCTAGCCAAAGACTATTCAAATTTAGT
>JANCMC010000003.1:180307-198669 GCA_024363005.1 Charaxes varanes
TAAGCTTAGCCAAGCATTATTACTAAATATTGTAAAAATTCTCACTGCAACATTGGTTATGTCAATAGTTCTTTATCATGAATACTGCACGCCTCACAACGCAAAACATTTGAGTGTTCGAATCTTAATCAAAATCGTGCGATTTCTTGAACTCAAAATGACTGTATTCCTTTGAAATGGCACTTGTTGATACACACTGAATAGGTCGAAAGTGGTCTTTTAACACTTTCGAATACTTTCCGAAGTATTCGAAAGTGTAAAAAGATAATTATTTTATTTAGTGTAAGAAAAAACTGATTTAAAAAATATTTCCTAGGACCGGACGTCCGGATGTCTGCGTGTGTGGATCGGGCACGATCACGTAAGAAACAGAAGCTAATAAAAAAAAAAACATATCATGTTTTTTTTTTTATTAGCTTCTGTTTCTTATAGAAAATTAGGCAGTTATTCGGTATAGTTTATTTATAATTAAAACTAAATTTCAGCTGGATGTACAACTTGGCGGAGTTTTACAGTTGGCGTTTTGGTGTACCAGATGGCGCATAACACCAATGACGGCCTGCACGACTGATTGGTCGTAGTATTTAGAAAATATGAGGCGTGCACTTTGGATTTCCCAAACTATTTTCTGTCTCTGGCGCCGGCGCGATTAACGGTCGCCCGAGAGTATTTGTTTCAGCTCTGGGTGTAAGCGATACGCCCCGTATTGTGTCCCGTTCTCCGGTCTAGTGCATATCTATTATATTGACAGCGCTCGAGACACAGCTCTCTGATACGGCTACCGCCGCCCCAATTTTAAAACTTACTAGAGATAATCCGATTTTTATTGTTTGACGATCTTTGAGCGACGAATCTTTCAAGCGTACTTCTTATCGATATCATATTAAGTTTAAAAGATTTTACTTTCTTTTTTATTATTAAACATTTCAAATTCTAAGCTCAGCTCTTTGGATTCTATTAACTTACGTTAATCTAATATTATGAAAAGTACTACTCTGTATTTTGCAGGTATTATAATCGTTAAACAGATTATGAAGACGTTATTTGTGTCTGCCTTATACTTTTAATTTTAAAAAATCGAGTCCACAAATTGGGTATTTCACAAAATCGAAATACAAGTAAGATCTTTAGAACCAGGCCTCCCACCCAAGACACGATTAGTCACTGGTTCTAGGTAACATCTGTTTCACCGTGAGAAATACTATGAGTCATAGATTCGCCACTCGCTATACCTTTTGTAAGGAGACACCGCTTGTAATACTAGTTATAGTAAAAGTAAGCAAATTCATACGTTCGTTATTAACTTCATCAAAGTAATAATTAATAGGATGCAATACTACTTCGTGAACAAAAGACGTTCCCGGCGCCAATAAAACTTCCTTAATTACGCAAACTGAACTCGGTAACTGTTGAAAACGACGTTACACCAATTACGAGTACATTACAAGTTCAAGTTTAATTTTGACTAACGCAAATAAGTTACGATATGATTTTAACTTTCGTAGAAAGTTAATGTTTATATATTATATAGTGCAATTTCAAGGAAATTTTAGACACATTTTGTTTAATGCAATGTCTTTACCAATTTTTTTGTGCACTTCAATCTAGTATCCAATAGTTTCGGTTTTCTTTGTCGCATTTTTAAAAAATGAACTTCGATTAGAAATGTATTTTTAAAATTTATAGAAATACACTATAACTAAATATAATTTTACAGGTGGTCGAAACACGCCTTTAATCAGTATAAACGACAATACCAAATTCAAGTGTTAGTTTCTTTACGTGATAGAAAGGGGGTAGGGGGGGGTTAACATCGACGTCGCGCCATCTAGAATGGAACGCCACAATAATGTCGTCAGGTGTGACCCGCTAAGACGGAGGCCTCACGGTCCGCTGGCCACGATCCGAGGCCAAGTTCACTGGCATTTGAGAGCGATAATTAAAAATTATCGTGACGCGCACGCGGCTCACGCCATCCTCTACAGGCTGTTTGATAGTGCCGAGTTATTAAAAAAAAAACTAATTCAAGAGCTGCATCGCCGGGCCCGGCTTAATCGACCCACGCTGCAGACTGTTAAGAGGAAATGACGTTGCATTTTTTTTTGAGCGACCGCAGAGTAAAAGTTTTTAGGGATTTGCCTTATTGACTTTTTTATTATTTATGTAGACATTTACACATAGGTTTGAATTCGCGGTTACTAGAATCACCTAACGCTCGAAATGTAAGGGAAGGTCGGGTGCCTAATTGGGGACTACAACACCTAGAATGTTGAGGTACAGTCAGCATAACTTCATGAGCGTTTAGTAATCGACAACTATTTACTTTGGTTTGATGCATTCAGTTCGTATGAGGTATTTGGCAAGTCGTAATTCACTTTAAAAAAAATACGTCCTGCACCAATACGCAGTTAGCTTATAGGACTTATTTAATAAAATTGGCACATCCGCGTATTTAGATGTTCGTTCGGGGTTTTATTGAAGAATTTGGACAGTCTATCGTACGGAGCGTAGTTTCTGTTTCGACATTGTCTATACAATCGATACGCATTTCAAGCTATTGTGTAACGCTTGTGTTACAAACGCTTGTCATCGATAAGGCGATTACGATAACGCGATGCGTCCTTGAATTTTTTTATAACACTGCATTTATTTGATAAGAACGCTCGAGTGACTCGTTAGAAACCGCCTGTACGTGTCTTGGTTAGACGATGCTAATTAGAATACGAGAGGCCGTACTTCGCTATACCGTTTGCTCGTGATTTTTTATAAGACACAGTACCAATTATCTACATTCAAAGAGGCGAACGGGAACCTAATTAGAAGATAAGCGAAATTATAGCTTCCTCTACTGGTGCTCAGAAACTGAAACGGTCTTCTCATCCCATCCCACCTCGATATGTTTCTAAACAACGGTTAAACGACTACAGTCCTACGATTTTAATTGTGTTTACCGAAACTATAGCTACGTACTTTGGTATCCACAATAAAGTTTAACGAAAACTCTCGTTGTTTCAAAGAGAATAATAAGAAATAGGCATATATCGAACACAAGATTTAGGCATTTAAGGAAACTTTCGCTCCAGTAAATTAGGTCTCAACCGGATTAAGATACTAGGAAGTTTTCCTCCTACACATAGAACTGATATCAGCCCACTGAATGGTCTTTTTACGTATTACGCAATCTCAAAAGTCGGTCATCACTAGGTTTACCATAAACCTGGAACTTTAAGTCGAGACCAGAGGAGAAACTAAGATAAATATAGGTATTTATATATACTACAATTTATAAGAGTTATATGCAAGTGACAAATAGTCAAATGAACACTGTGCATATGTACAGTATTTGCAAAAGTGTGCATTTCTTTCGTCAAAATAATATAAAGTTTTAACATAAAAAAAACGACTTCAAATTGTCAGAACCGGACCCATTTGGAATGAGACCACCAGAGAAGCACCAGCTTTTAAATAAACAAAGAATCAACAAAACCACTTTCCCCAGTCGGAAGTTCCAAGCTTGCTAATATAAAAAAAATGGAATCGAACTGAAAACCCTTCTCTTTTTTACGTCAGTAGATAATGGTCAGGATAAAATATCAAACAAGACGCTAATAGTCTAAAACCGGAAATGTCCGGAATAAACCGGAAATTGTAGACACCCTAGTCAAATTGTGGTAACCACTTGAAATTGGAGACTGGTAGGTCGCTATAGCCGTCAGTAATTTATGGCGAATCGATTGGTTTAACGCGACCTTGGCAAGGTTTGTATGGAAGTTCACGGACGTACGACCGATATACCTACTTGTAGATTTCGATTGGCACTCTAAGAATTGTAAGCGGAAGTACATGCCGTGGGTTTTTTGCAGATTATGAAAAGGTTTCCAGTCTTTTTATTGCAGAAATACTTTAAGTACTAAAGGCAGGCATCCAGATATCGAATAAATCGAAAGTATTACAGATTAACTCTGTCTTTCTACCGTTGAGATATCGAGGCTTATTTAAAGACGTGGAATAACGTGAATTGATATTAATTACGTAAAACAAACCAGTTTTACTAAAAATCCGGAACCGAGTCTTTCTGATAAAATGCTCGTTTCTCAGTCGTAGTAATTGATGACATTTCAATAGGTCAATGCTAGGCTTTGTGTGGTAATTCACTTAATTATGTTAAAGCTTAGATTATAATGTACTTTTTTGTTGTTAAACAGAAAAATACTGTGCATAAATATTATAAAATTCGCTTATACGTAATTACAGTTTTAATCATCGTGAAACTGTAAATCTGTATAAGAGTAGTTAGTTCGACTAGAAAAATTTAAATAATTAAAATTAAAGATATTCTTTATCTGCAAAACTTGAAATGAATAAATACTATAAATTAAAAGAAAATATAAACTTTAGATTTTCGCTTAGTAATTCTAATAAACAGTCTAAAATTTGTGTTAAGTCACTTTTAAGTTAATTTCAATTTGACCAGTAAAGTCGAAGCTCAAAAAAAGGATTATAAAATTTAAGAAGAGTTGAAATGCTTCATATTAAAGACTTCAATTTTTCCTAAGCATTATAAAGCATTTCTAATAAACAGTCTCAAATTTGTCTTCTTAAGTCAGTTTTAAGATATTTTCAATTTGACCAGAAGGCCTAGCAGGACCTTTTGGACTGAAGTATGTCGACGATTTGACTTTACTTAGAATAAAAATGTTCGTGCTAGCGCCACAGGAGACAAGTCTTACACGTGCGACGCTTCTAATCAATACTAATGCAACCCGCGTTGACGCCAAGAAGGTTCGCCGCCTATGGGCCTTGCACGAACATTTTCATCCTAAGTAAAGTCGACACGTCCACTTACTTCGGCTCAAAAAGGACTGAAAAACACGAATATTTATTTACCCTTATTAGTAAAAGTCACAAGTCATTGTTAGATGTGCTATTTTACGATAGACACAAACCAAAAACCGACTATACCGCCCATTTATCTAATACATTCAAACTGAATAGTAAAGCCGATCTGAGCACACAAAATGTGATTTAATTATTCCCAGACCTCGGCACAGTTGACCCGATCGCCGACAACATTTAAAAAAAAAACAGTCAAGGACAAATTAATTATGCGCCAAAGCGATGGAAAATTAACGAAGATACGAATAAAATATATCGGTGGCTTTTATCATTGAATTTACTCGTAAAAACTCAAATCGGTAAGATCAAGGTGAACCCTATTATCTTGTTGCCGTGGCGGTTTATCAACGGCGCAAACTTAAGACCTTTTTCGTGATAAGACAGTACAAATTTATGTTACTGTGGCACGCTGTAATATTTGTTATCACATTGATAGTTGATGCACGAAGGCCACGCGGGGGCCAATGAGGCGCCTTTTTTATTGGACTACTTACTGACAAACGAAAGAAATGTTACGTATTTTTATAATATTCTCTATCTGTTTACACAAAAACGAATCGCCGAAAATTTGTTTGCGCCTTACCTCCGAACCATCTTTGTTAATTTAAAAACAATATATATTGGTGCTTTACAATACACAGAATTACAATTAGTTTAAAACTGTGGCGGCGTGTGGTTTCCTTAAGTAACGGCTGGTAATCCAGCAAAATTCCCTTCAAAATCAATATTTTGAAGGGAATTTAGCTGGAAAGTTTAACATGGAATAAGCTATCTTAAGACGTTTGGAGCATCGTGTAAAAATGTCCAGTTTACAAACAGGACTTAAAACAGGGACCTATTGGCTATAAGCCCATTTAGTGGACTACTGTGACACAAGGGAAAAACTGTATGTCTCTGCCCTTAATTATTTTTTATATTGATTTTGATGTTATTTATTTCACTGGTGTTACGGGTTTTTAATAACTTATAAAAAAGGTATCGGATAATCTCAAAAATATTTAATATCGCAAAAGTTGACGTCCTAAAGAATTTGGATCATCTAAAAAAAGTAATCAAAAGTTTGTGATATAATAACACGGACAAAGCTACGGGCGTCGACTAGTCATAATTCATAAATGTGAACGCCTGTCATACTCTAGAAACCAGCAACAAGAATGTATCTACAGTGGCGTATTGACCCAGTATTTGAAATATCTATAGCGCGATCTAGTTATCTATGAGATAGTTTCGAATATCTCTCGTGAGGATAAATAAAGGTCATTTATACTATCTATAATATCTATACTAATATATGAAGCTGAAGAGTTTGTCAGTTTGCTTGTTTGCTTGAACGCGTTAATCTCAGAAACTACTGGTCCGATTTGAAAAATTCTTTCAGTGTTAGAAAGCCCTTTTATGGAAGAAGGCTGTATGTAGGCTATATATCACGCTGCAATTTAACCTATTTTTTACCTAATTTGACGCAGACAATGTCGCGGGCACAGCTAGTATTATATAATTATGACCCAATTTGGCCCATTAAGTCAATAGTAGTGATAATGAAAGACACATTAATTCGCCACACCGCACCGGTAAATACCTGAGCCGATTATATCACATGCACTTAAAAAGTGCACTTAAGTTATTCAAGAGCGTAATATAAATGCAAAGTTATGTGCTTTAGTGCGTTAGGCAATCGGTATTTGATCTAAATATCACACATATGAATGTGACAGAGTATGGCTATTGGTAACCGAGGTAAGGTTAGGTTCTGAGTAATGCAATATTCAGGTCGCAGCTTGAAATATCTAATGTAACCGTTCTGATAGATTGGTTTAACTTACCCGAGGCGACTTTAAACCTTTATAACTCAACGGTACAAGGAACAACTATAAACCGTGCGAATTTTAGACCCGAAGAAGCGTGGTCACGCCATTTTTTGGCACAAGCTTATCTAACCAGAGGCACGAACATTTCGAGGCGAAGATTCGACTGTATTTATGGACGATAAATGTTCGTGCTAAAGTGTCAGAATACTAGGCACGCCTAAATTATTCTATTATTCCTTTTAGGGATAACGAGGACATACTATGCCATTATTTAATTGGTATATTTAATTTTTTGATTTGCTAAATAGCTAAATAGTTCCCGCCGCGTCACCGCTCCGTAGCGCGCTCGTTAGGAAGGACCCCGGACGGGTTCGAAACTAGTCGGGCAATCTCGATATATCTCACGTGAGTTTTAAAAGCCGTTTATTATAATAATTATAAATAAATGTCGCCAATTTTTAATTTTTGAATAAGTGTTATACATATTTTTTTTTATATTGTCATGTGTTTGAAGATCCTGTACAGTATAAGGCCTTTGTACATTCTAGACGAAAAATAAAATGTAGGGCATAGTCGTTCAGTATTGCAGCACTCATGCCAACTTATGTCACGTTAGTTACAATCAGGTGTGAAATAGCCGTTACAAAAAACTGACGTTTTTAATTCAGTATATTGCAAATGGAATGTACGTCGTCAGGCGCGCGATCGAACGTTTGGGGCGGCGAAACCGGATCTTTTGCCCTGAATCGCCTTAAAGGAGCTTTACATTGTCAATAGTCCATACCCCAGACCAACAGAATACTAGAGAGGACAAACTGCGACGTTTCGCATTAGTATGTAAAATTGAAGAATACATTAGGGTTAAAAGCAAAATTGCTATTGTAATTCTTAAAATTTGTTCCATTGCCGCTTCTATTAATATATAAATATAAAAGCGAATGTTCACTAATCACAAAATCTCGGAACAAGGAACGTACAAAAATGAAATTTGGCAAGATAGTTTATAGTTAGTATACATCCGCTTAGTTCGGATTTTTCGAAAGAGCCAGACTAAGTTGCTAGGAACAGCTAAGTTACTAAATAAAAAATTTGTTCTTGTTGTGAAATGAGTTTTATACATGATGGTACTTTCAATCAGAATCGTACTTTTTTGCATGTTATCTGGTCGTATCATAGTGCCTAAATTTTTACTAACGACACAGGGTCTTGATACAACTTAGACGACTTGACCTCTCTTTCTGATATGTGTGGTCCATACTCCATACGGTCTGCCCTACTTAACGGGACAATTTGAATGTGATAAATGAAGTTTGCGAAGGCGCAATTTATCAAGATAGTGAGTAGGTCAAAAGCACCTAGATTTGCTATTATCGGCCCAGAGTTTATTAGGTTAGCCTCGTCTGTACGCTTGCGAGACTGCATAAACTCTACAATGCCAAATAAAAAGGCATTAAACGCGTCTTCAAAGGAGTCCATTGTGTATTTTCTATAAATCTGTTAATAAAACTGATTTATGGAGTGTGTTTATGGTCAGGTACGTAAATTAAACAGCACCTTTGTACAGAAAACATAACCAGACTGTTTCTTGCTTAACAGCTTAACGCTTCGAAGAAAGATTTGACGTGCATAAGGAACTGCGTGCCAGCCTAAACCCTGCCAGACATTTGTCGTGTACATTGTAAACACAAGCTTTATATTCTTAATTAATAATACTAATTAGTGTACCTATACCTAAACACCCGTCCCTTATTATTTTTTTCTAAGACTGAGGGGTACACCTGAGACCCTAGCACGAACATTTAGAACCGTTCGAATTCGAATATTCGACTGTATTTAGCATGAAAATAATTGTGCTAGGCCCACAGGAGACAAGTCTTTATTGCGTCACGCTTTTATTCAATGCTAATACAACCCGCGTTGACACTAAGGAGGGTCCGATGTGGCCTCGAACGGTTCGAAATGTTCGGGCTAGGGCCTCTGACCATAAGCTATAACGTTAGCAACCAAGTAACATACAATACACATAGCCAAAAGTAACGGATAACTAATTATAAGACGACATATATCAAGATATGCTTAAGTCAATACAGTCGCACGACTTTCATCATAACAAGCCCAACTCCAGACAGACTAAAAGGGTACCGGTTATCGATATTAAAGTATCATAATTACGCAGTTTAATGGATGTTACGGAGATATAGCCGTCTATCAAATTGTCTTTCGGCCCAACTAGACATGAGAGTACCGCGATCAAAACCGGTCCGGCCAGCTCCGAGCTCCACTTCAATGAGATTCCATTTCATTCCGTTGCATTCTTATTCGTATAACGGACTAGACTAGGTGAGACATGCCAGGAACGCGGTTATATATAATGCGATTCGTAAATACAAACGTGTAATTGGTAAATCGATTAGTTTTACGCGATTAACGAGAATATAATGACAAGTTCAATATAATGATGACAAGTTCATAATTAATTGATTGTTAAATAATCGTTAATAGACCGCACCGTTAAAAGAAAACAAACATTATTTTGAGTAAATTAATTACATACAAATATGCATTTGATGATGTATTT
Organism: Charaxes varanes; assembly: GCA_024363005.1. Classification (NCBI taxonomy): domain Eukaryota; kingdom Metazoa; phylum Arthropoda; class Insecta; order Lepidoptera; family Nymphalidae; genus Charaxes; species Charaxes varanes. The sequence goes on from JANCMC010000003.1 coordinate 189,590, forward strand.
ATTCGAACACAAATAGTAATGTTGCCTCAGAAAAATGTTGATTTTTGTTTAAACGATGCCATCATCGCATCGCCCGCAAAAGAGGATTCATGCAATGGATATTTGTAAAGTAAGATATACCCTGTTTCCACGTTTCAATCCTGCTTATGTCACATAGAAAATACATATTTTGTATGATCCATTGACGATATGCGCGGATTTTTGCGATAAAATTGGTCAAAAACGTTAAGAGAACATCTTTACACAATATTGTAACGCGTTCCAATTGACGAATCAGCAGTGAACCACAATGGCTTTCTATGCAATAGAGAATAAAGCATCTTCTTACGTGATGTAGAAATCTTAACACATAATCCTACGGAATAATAGATAATAATGGCGCGAAACAGTACGAAAATGACGGGAATTTTATAGAACAATATGGCGGGAACATTTTATTACTACTTGACAGAACAAAATGGCGGGAAACTGAATATACGTAAACATATCGCGACGATTCTAGCAGTTATCGATTATATAGCTTACGAACGCGCGCGTAATAATCGATATACAATGTTGTTTTAATGTTTCAATACCTACTTTATAGTATACAATAAAAAGGGCGCGCTACGCACTATTTTAATATGACATGACTTGCTTTTTTTGACCAAATCAATTATGAATACCTATTGCGCGTTGCTTCGATGTAACGCTTATAAGAAAAAAATGGCCTGAACGACGACACTGAACTCAAAATTATGTGTATATGAAATAATTAAGTGTATATGAAAACCAACTGTCTCCTCGTTAAACTGCACAGTTTTGCACTTGTAGTGAAAGATATCAACAAGGTTTGCTATCGATCCCGTTAGGTCTTTTTTGTATCGGATGTTCGGGCGTAACGAGATCGCTTAGTTTAATGCTGTATGGACTTTCGAATTCAGGCGTGTCTCAGCTAAACGATTAAACGAGGGCTGTCACCTTGACGATAGTAAATATGCTTATTTATTATTTCACATCATATACAATTGGACAATACTGAATAGGGCCGTAAGGCCCGAAACTGAAAGAATTTTTCAAATCGGACCAGTAGTTCCTTAGGATAGCACGTTCAAGTAAACAAACAAACTCTTCAGCTTTATATATTAGTCTAACAAAATCTATAATTCTAACAAGAAAACATTACAAAATATTATTTTAACATTCGTATTGCAATTATTTAAAACAATTCTCACTAAACGAATTCATCACCTTTGATAACTTGTATGGTTGTATGAAATCAACTTTATTAATGAGTCATTTTGTGACATTGATTCAATAACATCATCCCGTGTGGGATCAGTATTAGATTTCCTCTAATGAAACGAATCGACAACCCTAATTGAAACAGTCATTCGATTTCTAATCCCCACTCGAACTAAATTAAACTTATAGATATGAACTTGCGCGTTCGTCATTTTTATTGAGCGCCCAGACTGCGAGGATGTTAACCTTAAACCAAGGATCGAGCAATGTCGGGACACTCGGGACGTCCCGGTCAAAGTTCCAGCGACCTCATAGTCCCGGGTAAAACGGAGACTGCTCCAGCAATAGTTCATTCAGTAATAAGGGTCCTAGACGTCCACAGTAATCATTGGTGAATTATTAATTGGGTGACAGAATTCACAAATTATAGATTCTTAACTAGTTTTGATTGCTTTTTCGACTAGTAGAGTTGGAGCTTAAGACAACAGGTACTTTCCGATTTAGAGACACGTTGTTTTTTAAGAAAGTTTTAGCTAGAATTGATTTGTTTTCAAATGTCCCGTTAAAGGAGTTTTTGGGGTTGGTGTTCGGAAAATTATTATTTTAAACTGCCAATGCAGAAATATATGATTAAAAAATTAAAGAAATTAATATGATTACGTCAACTGAACGCGAGTGTACAACAGAGTACTATTTTTTTATTACAAGCGCCTCGGGCCGCCGAAGTGACGCGTAGCGTCCGTAGCACTTATTCCCATGTCGATGTCTAATTCTTTGACAGTCTCATATAGTTATGAGTAGAAATTCTACTAAGCTGCGTAAAATGCTTGTACAGTTCCTTGAAAAACTGTTTCAATATTCTTATGTTGTTGTGTAAAACTGTTTACGTTCAAATAATAGTTCTGTTAGAGACCTAATAAAATAAATAAAAGCGATATATAGCAATCTTGTATCAACGCTCACATTTTAATGAAACTTTATTTGGCCAGCGATTTCAGTTTCCACTTGTTCGCGAATTGCAATTCTACAGCGACTAAAATTATGGTAATGAGGGCGGCGTGTTTTTTAGTAGCGTTCCCGTATAAGAACGCCCCCTTAACTTGGGGCGTACATGGGCTTTTCTGGGGTGAAATAAAATGTATTACATTCTACCCCTTGATGTTAAGTAGGATAAATATAAGATATTTGAATTGGGTCCCGTATTGGAAACGATCTCGCGGCAGATCAATAATGCGATGGAAGAAAATGGTAGAAAAAAACACAAGGGACAGAAGACTAATACGACTACGACATGAAACAACCTTCCATGCCAATGTATGGTTTGAGTCGAGTCGGATAGTGTCCAAATTGACGTTCGTGCGATCGCATCGCCTTCAATTAGGAAACTTCTTAAACATCAATATGTTCGATCGCACGTCTGTAAGAAACTAAGTTCGCTCGCATCGCGCATTCACGTCCTATCAGGACAAATCCTAATAAGTGTCCTAACTGCGTTCGCGCGATCGCATCGTCTTCAATTAGGATACTTCTTAGACATCAATGTTTGTTTGCACGTTCCTAAGTAACTAAGTTCGATCGAATCGCGCATTCGCGTACTATTAGGACGACGCTTGAAGCTGTCAGGATAGGATGCGGACGTTAAGTTTGAGACGTTCAAGGTCGGAGGCGAAGGTTCCGGAAGCGGGTGCGTCTAGACGGAGGGGGCGGGGGTGGGGGGGTGCGGTCGATACGCAGTTTCCCGCGCTCTTGTCGCTACGCCTGCGTCCTGCGCCCAGCTCCCATCTTGTTCATCCATCCCCAATTACTAAACTCATTTACGATACGACCGTACAACTTTTTAATTACGAGGAAACATTTTATGGCGCGGAAAACTATTGCTACAATTATTATTACTGAGTGACGACAAATTCAGTAATTTTAACAAAATTGGAATTTAATTGTTCCGTAACCTCCTATTAAACTGCATTATGCGTCGATATAAAAAAATAACGTCTGCTAAAATTACTCAAAGCAATATTATGATAAGATTACGAAAACGAAAGAACTGCTCTAAAAGGTATGTAAATTTAAAAAAAATATTTTTATTAAAACATTTTAAAAGCATTACACAAATCAGCCTCTACCGATAAATTACAGTAAAACTTTTTTTTTTAAATCAATAATACCTAAAGCATTACCAAATTTAGCATTTGACTTTGAAAAAAAATTAAAACGTTTTGAATTCCAAATTCAACCGGCAACGTCAGTAGATTTGGCGCTTTTCAATGCGCCCGTGAAATGTCCGCTACATAAATACAGCCAACATTTAAATTTTAAATATGACCGACATCACTGAAATATTTAAACAACCGATATATAACGTTGTTTCGGTGTCACGATCGAAATATTCCATAAGACAGATTACATAAATGGACATAAATTATTGTTGGCCCCGAACTTTTCTTCCACGAGTAATTTGGTCAAAGTCAAGAAAATAAGTGGTCTAAAATATTAATTACTTAGTGCAATTTACCGTATCCGCCCATCCCTATTTCCATCCCATTTTTCTGACCATCTTATGAAACATACCTATTAAAAGCACGCTTAAATAATATTATACATAAAATGACATTAATCCTAGTAGGTAATATACAAAATTAATTTGTTAAAATTTGAATTAAGGTTGTATGAGGTATTTTACGATACTTTACACTTAGTAAATCAAAAAAAATAAAAAATATCAAGCGTAAAAAACAATGTTGTCACATTAGAAAATTTACTGACCTGATTCACAAGAGTCTGAAGGTGTTTGAACGCCGAGGTAATCGATGTGCTGCCGTGCGAGAGTGTAGGAATGGTCGGCCGCTACGGCTGCAGAATCCCTCAGGAGCCGAAGAGCTGTGCCAGCAACGTCCACTGCGTGTCTAAACTGAGGCGGCTCGTCACCATCTAACGACGGTGGCGTATCGGGCCGAGGCGGTGATATGTCTCGACGCAACAAACTTTGACCAGGAGTAGCCCTCGCCAAATCAGACGGCACAAAAGTATTAGTCGGATGCACGGAGTCTATACACGATCCTGCCCACATGCAGTCGTGATGCACTATATTGTCTTTATGCAATTCCTCCGGCGACTCAGGAATCCTCCAATCCAGATCGTTGTCTTGCAGTATGTTCGTTATATTTGACGGTGATAGAGTGTCCATTCTAACACCGTCGTACTGAATTTGAGTCCAGAATTCGGACGTCTCTGACAGTGCCAGGGACTCCTCGTCCAATGTCTCCCAACTGTCGAACTGGAGTATATGGGCGTCTACTGGCGGAGACATTTTTTTTTGTATAACTAAAACCTAACTAGTTTTAAAGCTAAGACGATTTTTTCGATATCACAGGGCCCTCTTATCACAGGGACGATGCGCGCGATGGATTCCACGCACACCGTCTGCAACAAAAGAAAGATAGCGTTTAAAACATTATAAATCCCCACCGAAATAAAAGTACACCGAAAAAATATTTAAGGAAAAGCACCTTTATTGCACCAAGTTCACAACCTAATCACAATGTTGTTAATTTAAAAAATAAATTGTAAAAAAAAATGCGTTGCATAAACACAAGGGGTGTTGACCCCTTGTATTTACAAACAAATCCCGCGTCTGCACTTCAAAACAGTTAACTATGAACTGTACCGCGTGACGCCCAAAAGTAGACTGAAGTCTGGATTCAAATACCAACTGTTTTAAAGGGTACCTCGGCCTTGGGCATATCCCAGTATACACAATTAGCCATTTATGTCGGCCACCCCCGATTTTTTTTAATTCTACCTGTTTTGAGCTCGGATAAAAATTCCAAGAATTAGGGAAGAGCAGGTAGACATAAGAAATTTTTAGCAGAGTGGTTTTTGTTTACAGTCCAGAATGGCGCGAAATTCTGTTTACTAATATACGTTTACAAACTCGTTGATTTCCCGCTATTATGCGTTTTCCTTATTTAATAAATATAATGCATAAATACATAATAATTAATGTATATGTTACATAGCATTTGATATTGAGCAATAAATGAATTACTTTGTAATATGCAATCAAATAATTATTATTATAAAACATACGTAAAAATAATTTCATACCATAAATTAAGTATTTTACTCGAAATTTCATGTTCGTGTTATTGAAAATTTTATGAATTTTTTATAATAACATTTTATAAAAATGTTATACAAAAAGATTACATAATTTCGAAGCCTAATTTCGAAGAATTAAAAATATAATTTTATGCAATAATGTCTGTGCTTATTTTCTTATCGATATTTAAAAAGTCTAACTTCTTATATTTACAAACCCTATATAAAGTAATAAAAGGTGTTAGGAATTTAACTTGAAAAATTAATCAGATTAAATATTTACTATCAGTAAAATTAATATAAATAATATAAGTAGGTATGTATTACAATTTAATTCAATAAATGTACTGTTACATGAATTACTGTAAACAAAATGATAAAGCGAGTAATTATCTTTTATATATCTTATGGTAACATTTCATCACATACAATTTTAGTTGTGTAACAATATATTAATATATGTATTAATAATAAATAACAATTATTACTGCTCATATCTACTGTAGTAGGTACGTAAAAATAGCAATTTAATATCAATATTCACTTTAATATTTTCGTAACATATTTGTATAACATTTTTATAACTTCATTTCATTATTTAAAACTGTTCATATTGTACCTATAATTTTTTTGCATTCTCGCGATAATGCGAAGAATTTGGGTGCCGGCATTTCGTAGAATTATCCACCAAGCCGTTTTGTGACAGGCAACGCCCCGCCACTCATTTAACAATTATTGTAAGTATATATATACACCCGTACTTATTCAAATTGTATAAAATAATTTAACTTCTTATTTATAATAGCACTTGTAAAAACATTACATATTATCACTCACCAAAAAGTTCGTGCAAATCGCAATCCGGCGTCAGCCGGCGAATTACACAATTTTACACAAGATTCTTCAGAATCTTCGACAAAGTTTTTTTCGTACACACTGCGTAACACTCACTGAGAATATGCGGTTGGTTATACAGTGTAAATTAAATACGGTACTTCTTCCGAGACCTCCGATTGAGTTTGTCAAACACTGAAACATTATTCGGGTGCCGGCCGGGTCTAAGGAGAGCCGCGCGTGCTTTTCGTGTGGCGCCGTGAACACGACTACTTAGCGAAGCGCGAGGTAGCGAGCGAGTAGCGGCGGTCGGCGGCGCTCGGGCGCTGACGCGGCGTACCCCCCGCGTCCCTCGCGCCACACCGGCTAATTTGATGCCATTCACAAATATACTGAAAATACGCCATATTCTATCGGTTACTAGTAATCTACGATAACGTGGAATATAATCTACGAATAATAATATCAATTTTTAAGCTAGCGTCATTTAATAGGGGAGAAATAAGGACGAGATGTCCGGCGTCTCGCGGGGAGGAGGGGTACTCTAAGGAAATCAGCTCAGCGGCATTCGACATAGGCGTATGGATGTGTGCGAAGTTGGTTGTATGGACGCGGTTTCTGTGGGTGGAAAATCGAGCTAGGTAGCTTCAGTCGGTCGGCGTCCTTCTTCGCGTGAGAGCGTATGTCGCGTTATTTTTGTTGCAGCACAGCCGCCAATATCGAAGCTAGTCGGTCGACATTCCTTAGCCAATAGCTTATGGCGCGAAGCAAAAATACCTGAGCGGTTCTGATGAATTGCTGGATATTATTTATTGCAGTGTCTGCAAATAACGACCTTTAGACTTGCGGAACTACTCTGGCAACGTCTAAGCGTTTAACTATAACTTGCATTTGTTAAAACTAATGAACGAATAGTGAATCTTGAATAGTTTGATGTAAATAGCAGATACGAGTAGATTTTATTATAAAAATGCATTTTCAATTTACTTCCAATATTGTCATTTGCTCTTCAACTAATCTTAATAATAATATGCAAGGAACATAATAAGCGATACGAGGCGGTGGTGGCCTAATCAGTAGTCGGCATTTGAGACGATCGCTTGGTTAAGTAGCTCTTGCTGCGACCGGGTTATAGAACGGTGACCTATTTTAGCACTGGTTTATATTTGATATCTGACCTCCGTGTTTCGCTGGGCACGTAAAATAGAGGGACCCGAATAAAGTCAATTTGTGATAGTCGTAAGGTTGTAGAGATCGTGGGGGTTCCGAGGGTGATGTCAGATGGCAATCAGTCATATTAACTCGCCCCCACAGCCACATCCTCTGCAATCTAAGCGGACTCTGGTACTTGACCGGAATAACGCTAGGAAGAAGAAGAAGAAGCAACTTCAAACGAAACAGCAACTATAGCTGTTTCGTTTGAACAATATTCGGTTGAACCGACTACCTCAGCATTATGGTCTATTCTTTTAACCGTTGAGCTACTGGGGTTTCAAATAATTATAACACATAATATTAATCTAAAACTGTTACAATTTGAAATATTAATGCAAGAAATTAGACGCGCAAAAAAGGAATTCACATAAATGCAATCCATCACTAACAAAAATTATTATTTGCTGATTATTTTGATCTAATTTATGATTAGCGACTGAATCTATCGTATTTAATATTAAAAGCAATATGCATGTAAAAGCGAAAGGTCGCCTATAAAGAAATGTCGAAAACCGCGGGACGCTAAAGATGAAATATGGCAAGGAGGTAGTTTAACGGATCTTTCGATAAGACCAGATTAATTAATTAGGTCTAATGACAAGGAAGTCCTAGGAAACAATTAGTGACGTAAATAATTATTTAATTTTTTGTATTAGAAATGATTTTATAGAATTTAATCAACCCAGACGGTGGCCATATTGAATTAAGCATAATATCGTAATAATTTAAATACATTACGATAGCATATTTATAAAACAAACATAACATAACATTTAATAAATAATAACCGTTTCGAATTTACATTTTTAAAAGCTACAAAAATCGTGTTGTCAACTTTAGTATAGTATAATCTATGTGTGCACCCAACTTTCCCGCCATATAGGTCATCGACCCCGCATTCCGCGGGCTGCATTCCTGCAGAAATAAAAACGAGCGTCCACTTTTGCAAATAAGCAAAAGAACTTTAATAAAGTGAAAAGTTTTGTGATAATTATGCGTTATAAGAGTATCGTGTTATAGGGAGATAGCAGTATTAGCGTTGTCTATAAATTAAATGGTAAAAATAAAATCGTCAAGAAATCTCAAACAAACTCTTCCGCTGTACATATTGGTATAGATGCATTTTATTCTACACTAGTTGCTACCCGCGACTGCGTCAGCGTTCAAAGCCTATGGCTTTCCTCGATAAATGGGCTACCTAACACTGAAAGAATTTTTGAATTCGGACCAGTAGCTCCGGATATTAGCGCGTTCAAGCACACAAACAAACTCTTCAGCTTTATATATTAGTATAAAGGAAAGGAATGGAGTGGATTGGTTTAGCTCTGGATAAAGGAGAGTGATTAAAGAGTGGGGTGGCCTTTGCCCTGTGAGACATTACAGGCTAATTAAAAAAAAATAGTATAGACTATAGGTGCATTTTATTCTACATTACAAAAAGACACTTTAATTTTATTTGTATGCTGGAAACTGTGTCAAACCAAGAAGCCCTTCACATCAAGAAATCAGATCAAGCGCGCCCCAGTAACCCTAACCCTTTCACCGAGAGTACTCTTCAATTAATTTCACATTCATACAACCCTCTTCCTTTTCAAAAAAAAAAAAAAATAGACGCAGGAAGTTAAGCTCAGTCGATACAACTAGCTGAGTTTGACAGACCATACTGGGGACACCATAAAATCGTAGATTAATTCAGGATAAATAAAAGT
>JANCMC010000003.1:426493-444950 GCA_024363005.1 Charaxes varanes
AGTGAGGCCGCCAGAACTCTTGTAAACTAAATGAAACGCGACAAAAATACCCTCAATTTGACTGCACACCAAAGCAACTGCAAGTGTGGTCCTATCTCTAAGTAAAAATATTAGTGTTCTTTTAAAAATATATTGTTTATTATCTAGTTCATTGTAATGTTATACATTCCTGACGTGTTTGTGGGACGCGGCTTCCGGGCTGCGTCCCATGAGAGTGGTGCGTAGCTGTCCCATACAGTGATGAACCCACAACGTCGCAGATCATGATGTGCACCCACTTGTGGGCAAGCACAGCTCAGCATATTCCATAGCCAAACTGGAGTCACTTAGACTGTGAAGGTGGTAAAACCATGCTGTGAACAAAAAAAAATACATTAACAAAGTTTTAAAGGATTAAGGATTTATTTCCATAAAGCTTATTCCTATATATTTATATTCTGATATTGATCATAAAAAAGTTAAGGGACTTATCAAACTGCCTTACCATTTAAATTAATTTTACTTTTTCGTCATTTGTTTTGAAGTGAACAATGTCATAACAAAAAAATATTTACAGAACAGTGTACCGAGGGTATTGTAGCGATCTCATCGAATACGCTAAGAATTTTGGCGTTAGAAAAACTGGGCGCTGTATTCAATCAAACTTATCAACAGTTGGAGTATACTCCACGAAAATTTGTCATAAACTCGGAGAACAATCAAATCATCATTTTGGAAACCGACCACAATGCCTACACTGAAGAAATGAAAAAGCAAAGAAGGTATTTAAATTCAAATCAAAACCCAATTTATGACTAAATATAAAATTAATTTTTATGATGACAAAAATACACATATACTGAATTTAATGTAGATACTCCTGCAGTCCTGATTCCATATAGTGCTAGTAGAAAATATTAACTAATCAACTTCTTAGTATTCATTGAATTAATTTAAATCTCAGAGTTCAAATGGCTCAAGAAATGCGAGAAGCGGCAGCGGGCGGTGGTCCAGAAGAGCAGCAACTTGCCAATGAAATGGCAGACGCTTTCTTGTCAGACGTTTTACCCGAAAATGTATTTTCATCTCCAAAGGCTGGTGCAGGTGTGTATTTTCTTATATTTAATGGCCATGTTCTCTGGGCAAGAGCAGATATTGTCATTGAACAATCTGACTCTAATCGGATATGGCTAGATAAAATCCTTGCGTTAATCCCAGACTGCTTATGTGAGTTGTTTGATTCAAGCAAAGGAGACATTTTATTTTTATCATGGCTACAAAGTATGACATAACATCTTGCCAAAGAAACAGCTGTACTCGAGTGTGATTGAAGTGTACATTTTGACGATTGAGATGTGATGTCATGCACTCTAATATCTTAAATTCCACCTAATTTATGTAATATTAAAACCTCTGCCAACTGTCCAGAACAAAAAATTATTAGGATTTCTTTTAGTGGAAACTATCCCATTATTTTGATATTTGACCAGTTTTAAAACTTAAGATAATATTGATGTCAAAAGTCTAGTTGATGCCTAAAGGGGTTTGACAGTCGCGTTGTGTCGGCAGGCATGTGGGCGTCGCAGATTCGCATCGTGGACATGAGCAGCGGCGGCGCGCCCAGCACCGTGTGCAAGCTGGCGCTGGAGCAGAACGAGGCGGCCGTGTCGCTGTGCGCGCTGCGCTGGGCGGCGCACGCCGACCACGCCAACCACGCCGCGCTGCACCTCGTCGTGGGCGTGGCCAAGGACTGCGTGCTGTCGCCGCGCTCCTGCACCGACGGCAGTTTGCACGTCTACAAGGTGGGGGTGCAGTGTCTATTGAGTTTCAGAGGAGTGCAGCTTTAGATGTCCTTTCTAAAAGAATTTATGATATTTTTTGACCAACTGTGATGTATTAGTAGGTTGTACATGAATTTACTGGTGTACGCCTCGCTCCCTCTTCTACTGCCTATAACATGATTTCATAAATATTTTAAGTGAGCTTATTTGTTAATTCAAAGTGCTTGTTCGTTTTTTTTAATGTAATTATTTAAGTAAGCATAAAACCAGTGAGTCGTCTTAATGAAAATGTCAAAAATTTTATAATTTCTTATTTTACAGGTTTACAATACTGGAAAATTAGAATTAGTACATAAGACGCCAATAGATGAATATCCCGGAGCCTTAGCAGCGTTTAACGGGAAGCTCTTGGCAGGAGTGGGTCGTATGTTGAGACTATATGATATTGGCAGAAGAAAATTGCTTAGAAAATGTGAAAACAGACACATTCCAAATCTTATAGCAGACATTAAAACAGTAAGACAAAGGATCTTTGTTGCGGATGTGCAGGAATCTATATTTTGTGTGAAATACAAGAAGAGAGAAAATCAACTAATCATATTTGCAGATGACACAAATCCTAGATGGATTACAAACAGTTGCATACTTGACTATGACACTGTTGCCATGTCTGATAAGTTTGGAAATATAGCCATTATGAGGTTACCTCAGTCTGTCACTGATGATGTAGATGAGGATCCTACAGGAAATAAAGCTCTTTGGGATAGAGGTCAGTTTGCCATTACTAAATTTCAATCTTTTATTTGATAAAAACATGTTTTTAAAAAACTAAAAAGCCAGATTTATCATATTGTACTGTACACGACACGACGACACGACGACGACGACGACACGACTGTACAAAAGAGAAAAGAGATTGTTCATAGCCATTACTGAAATGATTCACATGTACCCCTGTTCTATGTCTGACCTCACTGGACAATTCCTGTGGCCACTAAGCTTTATTGTTTTTTTCTACTATTTAGAAAATGAGATTCGAATTCTGTTTTATGTTTGCAACTATAGATATTAAAATGATGATACACTAAAATTACACATGCTAGACTTATGAAAGTCATGATTCTATTTTATTAATCTGAAACATATTTATTGGTATTAGTGATTTCTGCAAAAAATATAAACTTGGATATGTAATTGTCCTGATTTTTAGGTCTTCTAAACGGAGCTTCGCAGAAAGGTGATATAGTTGTTAATTTCCACATTGGAGAAACTGTAACATCATTACAACGTGCTACACTGATCCCTGGTGGTTCAGAAGCTCTTCTCTATGCAACGGTCGGTGGATCACTTGGGGTGCTGCTGCCATTCACCTCTAGAGAAGACCATGACTTCTTCCAACATTTAGAAATGCACATGAGAAGTGAAAATCCGCCATTGTGTGGCCGCGACCATTTATCGTTTAGAAGTTATTATTACCCAGTAAAGGTTAGTATTCTTTTACAGTATCTATTCTATAAAGAATATTAGAATAACTCATAACTGATTCTAATATCCTTGGAACCACCTTCTAAGCGTATAAAATCTTGTGCTGATATAGGACAATAGTCCAGAGGGCATAAGATTAAACGCATAATAATATATACACTATATCTCTCTATAGTTGTTCTTTCTCATGGCATAAGATTGTGGACCTGATGTGATTCCAACTTCAAGGAAATATATGTTTTTCCATGGTCTTTGTGTAGTTAGCTATTAAAGTTTTTGACCTAAATCCAAAGTTAAAGTCAACAGTCGCGTCTCGTGAGGCGTCTGTGTTACAATTTTGGTAGAGCGAGCGTCGGTCCAACCGCGCGCGGGCGCTGCGTGCTGTAGCGCGCGCGTCGCGACGCCGACGCACGTTCCCGAGAGTCGGCCGCGCTTCCAGAGCGTGGTTGTAGTATTTGGAACGAACATTCATACTTTTATATATGTCATTCTGCAGTATGTCGCTGCACACCCCAAATGCTTGGCTCTTCTCAGGGCTTGACAAACCCAAGATATACTATAATGGTTAACAAAATTATGCCATGTAAAGCTCTTAAGCGCTTTTAAAAAAAATGAAATACAGAAACTTTGAGTTCGTTGGAACAATTTCTTGCCTATTATCTATGACTTAATTTCGTTTAAAGCAACTTAAAAGTATCTACGTAAAATAATTAATATGACTAAAATTACTTACTTTTTCTGTTATTAGAATGTGATAGACGGAGATCTGTGCGAGCAGTTCAACTCCTTAGAGCCCAGCAAACAAAAGGCGATAGCCGGAGACCTGGAAAGGACGCCGGCTGAAGTCTCCAAGAAGTTGGAAGATATTAGAACTAGATACGCATTCTAAGTTGTCTCGCGAATAAACATTAATATATAAGTAAAAAAATAAATAAATTGAATGTATTTTGATGTGTGATTTTACCTGAACGTAGCCATAAATCCCCTCGATATTATTATTTACAGGAAAGTCAAGAGATGTTATTTTTAATATTTGACCATTTTAATTACATGGCCAACGTAACCGACAGACGACTTGCCTCAATTTAGGGCTCTTCTCTTATTAGCTAATTAAATTCATGACTATCATAAAACGTGACACTGGCCACTGGTTTTATAAAAGTTTTACATGGCACATCAGTCAAAAGGTCGTCTAGTATTTGAAGTATCGGACGAAGCATTTTAAACAATCTTTAGAAATAAAAGATTTTTTCTTTCTTTCCTTCAAAACCTTAGCGGAAATAAGGGAATAGAAAAAAAAAGTAGAATTCGAAATGGTTCAACCATTTTAAGTTTTAGGAACACTAGCTAACGATTGATTTTTATAGATGGATATATACGATATTCCGCAATTAGTACTCTTGATTACTTTTACTGAATTTTTCTATAGTAAGTGTGTATGGACTAATAAACTATTATACAAATTGCTATGAGACTATCGAATCTCGATTTTGTAAACAAGTTTGCAGATGTCTAAATCGTCAGCCACTTACAAGCGCACGACTGTTACCTTAGTAAAACTTATTACAGAAAAAGTGTAAACAGATATGGAGCATGCATTTTTGGGTTCCGTAGTCTTACAAGAAATCTACATATATAATTTGGCCCTTTCCGCCCTTATGGTGGGGACCGCCTATGGGACATGCGAAAAACTCGTTAGGAAAATTGTTTTGTGCCAAATGGGACAACTTTTCAAGTTAATAATTTTATCGCGTTTTAGTTAGGGAACCCTTCTAAATGAGCGTGTCTTGACAACTTAACAAAAACGAGTGTGCTTTAGACCACACGACTGAAGTAAAACTTCTTTAGCTTCATCTATATGTACGTATATATTTCGCAGGCAGATAGCTTAATTGGCCGTTCAATTTAAAATAATATCGAAAGTAAAGAGGCTAGCCATTTGATTGAACGTTTGCCTCAACCGATCACACTTTTCGTTACACGCTCGTTAGGCATTCACTAGCTTACTCTAACTCTTAATTTTATAAACATTTTAGTTGAAAAAAAATCTATCTTCTTGTGAAATTAATTTCACTGTATTTAAATTTTCATAATAAGAAAGGTAGTATATTACAAATATTACCTCAAACCGTCCCGTATATCAAGTTTTAAGCCAACCTGCCGTGGCCTAAATGCAAATGAGAAAAAGCAACATTTCCTTACTCGCACGTAAAACAAACGTTACTATGACAATATCGATCGCAGGCTTTCCCGAGGCTTTCGTCTGAAGTTTTCACGTTGCGTGCTGAAAATACGGGGGCTGAAAATGTCTAGACATCGTGGCCGGTTCAGGGTAGGCGGTACAGCGCTCAGTGTTACGCCGATATACGCAACTGAGTCGCTTAAGTAATAGAAAAAAATCTAGAATCATTCGTGTACAATAAAGTACAGTTTACGCACACAATGAATGCACGAGTGAACCGAAGCGCATCACACGGCCACCTATGCGCGAGCGTCTATTGAAGAGCGCTCCGGAGTACTCATTAGCCGATGCACCGTAACTGTGCTGCGGTTAGGGGAAACAACGCGTGCAATACGGGCTATTAGAAAGTGTAATGTATATTGTGCGATGCTGTCGGTGGGCAAGCCCGTTTCGTTAGTCCAACAGAAGAAACAGCAGTGGGCCCAGGAGAGAGGTGCGTACTGTACCCGCGCCGACAATCGGCGAGCGAGCGACCGACCACATGCGCGTGCATTACGTTTCGTACTGTTTTGCAACAATTCACGGTCGCGGTTTCGGTCTCTATTAATGACGGCTGTCGCTATAATCATCTACCTGCTTGCGCGAATCGCGAGCGGACGAACTTTTAGACATTCGTGATAATATTCAGTATGTATACACCTGTTTTTTATTTTGTTATAATTTTAAAACCTTGAAGTAATGTAAATATGTTTATAGAATATATAGATTTATCTTGCTATTTAATTTTTTCCGATAATTAAGGCATGAGCGTCATTGAAATTTATATTTTGTATTCCTTCACTGAAGACTCACAAGAAGTATTTGTTGTTGTCAAAAATATATTAATTTGCTATGGCTGTGACTAAATTACTAGTAAATAAAAACGTAAATGACTACAATTTACAAAAATGAAATAAGATCCATATTTTGTAAATATTTGCTCTTACTCTAATCTGTAAGCTGCACGCTGTCAACTATTCGGTTACTTCATCTAATTGTTTTGAAATTTAATTGTGGGATATATTTAAAGTTAACTTTTAAATTATTAGTAATTTTTTTATGACCTGACATGGATCCCTAATTTTAACCTTGGAGGTTTGTAGCCAGCTTTTGGGAAATGAGTATGGCGTATAATAGCTAGACACCGAAAAATATTATTCTTCTTCGCATGTTTGTTAGTGAAAAATCTATTACTGCTTCATCATCAGCAAAGTAACGTGCTCAAATTTATACCCAATATTCCGATTAATACTAATATATGTCTAGTACTCCCCCCTCCCCCCAACTACCCCTAAATTTTATGCTAGTAGTGGCTGCGACAATAACATTCAGACAGTGACATCGACATTTGAACCGGGTACTGTGCGAATTTCAGTCAACCCCTTCAAATAATTAAAATTCTAAATTTCAAAAAGATGTTCATCGTAAATTCGCTTATTCAACGAGTCATTCTGACGTCTGTAAAAGTTTAGAAATCGACATATCAATACGTCTAACGCGGTCTGGAAACGAATTTCTGGTACGAATTCTAAACGATCACGCATAAACTTTATAAAATGCATTGTAATTAGAAAGCGGCGATAGTTTTCATTCTTCGTTAACAGTTCTGCACATGAGGTGTAGTGTATAAACAATATGAATATCTTTCTTCAATCGACTTCAGAAAGGGAGGAGGTTCTAAATTCGACTGTATTTTTTTATGTTTGTTACCTCAGAACTTCAGACTAGATAAACCGATTATGATGATTCTATTTTTATTTGAAAGTTGTTGCTTCCCGTGTGTATCCATTTTAATATGGTCTAGTTCTGACAATTTGAAGTCGGTTTTTTTGGTTAAAATTTTGTATTACTTACAGTGTTTTTATTTTAGTTAGGTGTGACCCAAAATCAGTCAACTTTTGTGGTCATTGTCCAAATGAGCATCAACATAATGATTGTGTCGCAACTCACTTCCTGTCACACACCTACTCAAATAAATGGCTGCTTCCGGTATAGCGACTCGTAAAATGTATGGAATTGTGGAATGAAATGCAAACTGCTATTGTTGTTAAATAAACTGGGCAAGTACGAGTCAGACTCCTCCTCAGGGTTCCGTACTGTCACATAATACTTTAGGATTGAGACTTTTCATACGATTTCTTTTAATTTGACCAAGTCACCCCATTTAATTTTCAATGTAAGTACAGAATTTTCCCTATTTCTTCAAGATACAACTTGTTGCCAAATTTCACGGTTCCAGGTCAACAAGATGTACGCTATAGGTTTTGATTCAGTTTTCGAATGTACTAGTATGGGAAATGTTAAATATGCATATTTTGATTGCGTGCTCCTATAGGGTTGATTTTTCACATCTTTAAGCGACCGCACTCCGATTTTGTATTAATTTCAACTTTATAACCTGTGGTCTTTAGTGAAAGGGTCTTGGCCGACCGACAGACGATCGGAATATGAAGTGTTCCTATAAGGGTTCCTTTTTCCTTTGGAGGTACGGAACCCAAAAAAAGTTTTTTATTATTTTTTATTAACAAAAGAATTAACAAAGCATTAACAAAGTACTTAGTTATCTAATAAGGCTCTAATTTTTATCTGATAGTTTATCTGTATGTTTGTTGGTGCCCTGGCCCGTTGGCCAGTGGCAGCGCTAGGCGTCTGCGACGTCGACGACCGCCGACGGCATCGCGCCTGAGGGGGCCTCGAAAAAGTAAATTTTTAATTATTAGAAATTGCGCTATCAACTTTTATTATTTTCTTATACTTTCGAGAGTGACACCAGTGCGTAGTTCTTTACGGGTAGTATCCAGAATCTAGATTATATACACCTTTTTTATCTCTAATGTAACACGCTTTTATAAAAAAATTGGATTTTAATGTAAATATGAAGTGGGGTATTTCTTATCATAATTATTTTTTTTTTCTTTTAATTCATATAATAACAAGTAATAAAAATTGTTTTTAAAAATCATTTTTCTTTAATATAAATAATTTTCGTTTAACTGTACTTCGGCTCATATTACTTAACGTTGTCTTGACTGGGAAAGATTATATGATTATTGTGATATGAAAAAGGGCGTAACCGACGTCCACGTATGGTCTAGCGCTGTTACTGTCGTTGAAAGTGATCCTGCGTTGCATTCCGAGGCTGTAGTTTAGTTTTCAGCCTTATGATCTGAGTATATAATTTATTTAATGTAATTCATATCTAAAATTTTAAATTAAATGTGTGACTAGAATCCGCGACGTCCTTTTCCGCTTAATAATTGAGAATTAAATTGTAGGGAATCCGCAGTACGTAGATCATGTCGCGGATATCAGCCAGCATTAAATATATATTACACATAATTTTGTATTCTATTCTTATTTAAGCGTGCCAATGACGTAACATGTCACCACTTTACATATACCTCTTTTCTATTCAAATATTCCGTGCCGGTGCGTTATTGCCGTCTTACAACATTGGGTTATATTCTCATCTCAACGTTTATATTACTTAATTAAAACATAATACAGGAAACTAGTTTAAACGTTTACGACGACTTAACCCCGTTTTCTTGATAATAAATACATATAACATTAAAAAATCTCCGTTACATATCAATAAAATATATTAATAACAGTTACACGCGACTTCGCATTCAGTTAATTCGTTTTAAATAATTAGTGCGAAAGCCTGCCTAATAAAGTACGATTATCGTTAATTATCATTTTTTTAATTTTGCAAAAAGCAAACGGACAGGCAGTTCAACTAAGTAACTACCGACACGTATAGACATCTGCACCACATGAGGCTCGTAGATACGTTGCTGGCCTTTAAAAAAGGGTTAGGCTACCGGGAACACTCATAAATCGAACGGCTGCAGACCAAAAGGACTACAAGGATTGCGCTGTCTCTAATTAAATTCTATTGAATTATTTTGCGTTAACCTTACTACGAGTAACATGATTCAAACTTTTTTCTTTAAGATTCTTTTCAGTGTTCCAATCCCTTCCAAGCGACAATTTTAGAGGAATTTCATACAGATTGTCAAGACGTAAACTTGCATAGCTTCAAATATTAACTGATCCATAACATCTTAATGGTAAAAAGCGTGCTGAAATCCGCCAAGTATCCAGTTCAAATCCCTAAATCCACTGTCCTATGATCGCACCCACTTCTGATAAAATAAATTTTTCGATTAATTTAAGGAGAAACGAGAATGATATGGGTTATGGGTTTATTTTCTTAAAAAGAACTATAATAATTAAACTTCACTTATTGTAACAAAACTTAAAAGTTATATAAGGTTTTAAAAATTTTTAATGATAAATCCGTTCGTTTGATTTAAAAGAATCAGGTTCTAAGAAAATCTTTTTTTTTTCGCTTTGATTACATATGGATTTTTTTAATATGTAATTATTTTGTTTATTTTTTAGAGCTCATATTTCAAATTCCTACAGGTAACCTAATTAAAAGCTGATCTCCCTCAAACTATGTATTTGCCTAACTCTAGCGAGTTATGTGTACAATGTGCATATAAAAAGTTTAAATTCTTAAAATTCATCTCGGTGTTCAAGTAATTTGTTTTATCTGTTCGTTTAAATGTTTGTACTTCAAACTTAGAAAGTTTTAAGGAATTTACAATATTTAATTCGTATGGTACCCCATAGAAAAAGACGAATCTTGGTTCATTGACGAAATGTCTAAATAAAGACAAATAAAAACAAATAAAATAATGTTACCTTACAACTAAAAACAAATAAAACGAATCTATCTTTAATAATATGAAGATTCTGTTGCAGTGAGTCAGACCTACATAAACATCGCCACGTGTGATAACAGTGCTAACGTGGTGACACGTCGCCACGCACAAGTGACTCTTGGTCTCTATCCCCACTCAACAACACTTATTAGTACTGATATACTTTCCACCATTAAAAATTCTCATTTTTCAGATTCATGTTTTGATGACTCTCAAATATGGATTAAAATGTGTATATTTTTTTTATCTAATTTCATTACATAAACACAGAGTTAGGTTAGAGTAAAATAACAAAACATTCTCTTGTGAATTTATTGCGCATGAAAGCGTGGCAGATAACAAAATACTGCAGTCTAGCAGATCTTATTGACGGCCTCTGCTAATTAGACCAGCGGAGCACGAAAAAATTGAAAATTAGAGGCCAGTTATTATTTACTTTACTTAATATGCATTGTGAAGTATTATAACAGTAATTCATAATTTGTAAAATATGGATAATATGATTTTGTTAAAATAAAACAGTTTCGAGTCCTTTTCAAGCTGCACACACCTCAATGGTACTGACGTTTAAACTGAGACTATCTTGTATATGGCTTAGTAGTAAATATGCTCTTACAGTTTCGGAAGAGCGCCAGCGAGGAAAGCCTTTAAAAAATTTATAAATTAGGTTCACTTTGTATCGGTATAAATCTTGCACGACAGCAATTCTACTGTATGTGTATTAACAATGGCGTTAAGATGCGACGACTTAGGACATATTCAGCGCTTTGGGCCGGTAGGATTTCCCCTCCCATAGACTAACGGACAAAAAATAATGACAGTATAAAATCCAGTACATTACCCTACTTCTCGATATTTATTAAACGTACAACTAAATGAGTTACAGACTTTAAAGGAGACCTTTTTTTAAATTGTTTAAGATATATAGAGTAAAACAGCAGAGCTTATTATCGCTTACAGCGCCCCTCGCATTCTGCCGTCCTGGGCCGTAGCTCCCTTATCCTTCGGGTAAATAGGCCGATGTGTACTAATATACCTACTCTATTAATTCTGGAAAAATTACTTTTCAAAGCATATATTACGGATAAATATACAATTTAGGCCTTCACCACAATAAGTCCTTCCGGATTACGCCTCATAAAACATTTCGTTTCATAACACATAATCGTTAAGTATGTGTTTCAGATTCATTTAATTATGTACTAAATAAAATCTCATTTACTTTAATGTAATGTGTTATGGGCCACGGCTTAAGTAGGTGGCAGTTAACGTACATTCTTTTCGTCCTACTTATGGTTTTTTATCGACAAAACTTAAAATCCTAAGTAACAACGCAAAGGGGGAAATCTTTCGGGCTATTTTCTTGAACGTAAAGAAATATCGCATTTTAAAACGACTCTCGACATGAAAGGTTCACCACAAAAAGTTAGAAAGCCATTTTTAATACTGTAAATTGTTGCGTTTACAGAAGAAATGGCACATCTTTATCTTCCATGGGGATCAGGCGAACGCTACACAAATCGCTTGCAAGTGCGAAACCAATTCGCGAGTTCTCTCGAACTACACAAGCAATCCTCATATGATTACCAAGAACCCATACATCGCCAAAGAAGCCCTAGTCTACCACCTATCCATAACATTGAACTTAACAAACCTGTGGACGAAACCAGGAGGCACAAGGAAGTTTTAAATAGAAACTTATCTAGTGCGAAGAGATTCGCTTTTTATGATGAGGACGCGGAAGGTGATACATCAGGATACGGCAGTGAAACTGTCAATCACATGCACATCAGAAATCAGTGTGAGACCTTCGACGCGACCAATAATTTCAAAAATAATCATGTTGTGGCATGGCACCAGGGGGAAAAAGAGAGGTAAGTTACAAATATTTTTTTGTCTCAACTACACAGTAACCTTATTCACTACAAAACCGATCGCAAAGGACGCATTTACTGCTCAGAACCCAAAACAGTGCGGAAATGTATGAAATTGCATTGTTGCACACTTCTACATGAATGCATTGTTTTTTATTTTGATGATAAATTTACCACAGAGGTATAATGTCGCCCAATAAGTTTCATATAAAATGTTATGCATCGAATCAAAAGGGTACTGACTGAAATTAAAAAATGGACTGAATAAACCGAAAAATAAAACAAAAGACGCGCCTTCCATACCTTTGTATAACTTTGATATTGAGCAAGAAAAGTTAAAAATGGAAATAGAAAGCGATGTAGCTGAAAGAAAAGTAGATTACGCACCATGCTGAAGTGAGTAATTAATGCACTCGTGAGTAATTAATTTAGTATAACATAACACTCGTGCATTAATAACTCACTTTTCGCTTGGTGCAACAATCTGCCCTTATCTTTTTACTTACATCTGGAGTCTGGACATAGGTGTTGGCGCTTTAAAGTTTTGACCATAAAAAACCGCTTGGCTTTCCAACTCGACACTCTTAAGTGTCGGTAGTTGCATTGAGATTTACATAGCTTCTCTGATATATTATATATATGTGAAATACCCTTGATATAATAATTACAGAGTATTAATATATCTACTCAGGGGATATTTTTACACGTAAATAATAAGGTTCACGTGCGAATTATGATTGCATGAACGTTGAATGACTTTGCGTTCTTAAGACCTTAAGTACAATGTTTCTTACAAATAAATAGATTCTAAATAATGGGAAATGAAAAACTACAATAGTAGGCCAAATTTTAAATAATATCAACTCGGTGTTAAAATTATCTAAATTTAAATTTTGATTAAATTACGTGAAGCAAGTTACGGATGTTAATTGTTAGTTATTTGTGAACAAAATAGATAATACAATACCAATTTAAATACCAATTTTGAATTATTGAAACAATTAGTCTGTTGCAGACAGTCTAAATTCACCAGCTATATCGTGGTCTCAATCTGAAGTATTTATGAATAGTTTTACTCGTTGGTAGTTATTTCTTATTTGGGTCAGCCCCGTTTGACCCTGATTAATAAAATACAGAAACCCCAAACCCGCCAGTAACGACAATGGTCACTAAACCTTACAGCCGGTCATTGTACTTCAACTATGTATTTAGTACTCATGGTTCTTATACATTCACTAAAATTATATTTCGGTTACATTTAGTGTTTCAAAATTGTATACCAACCCGGTCATATCGATATAATTTTGCCCTTACAATGACTTAGTATGTGCAGTTCTTACTAAATTTATATGTTGGTTAAATTTTGTGCGTGAAATTGGAACTCAATTTATTTATAACTGAACTTTTGTGAAATTTAAAGGTATTTTATTTTAACTGCATTTATTGATATTTGAAAAGTACCTACATCTATTAAAAAAACTAGGTAGATTTGTTCTTCCTTTTCACTTGTATTTAGGAAGTTACTTCGGAATTGTTGTTGTTAAGTTTTATCTTCGCTTCAGGAAACAACCTTCGAGCGGGCGGTCGGGTATGACGGAAGGCGCACTATCCGCTCGAAGCACGTCCGGCCCTGAGGAGGGTCGCCCCAGATGGGGGGACAGGGGCGTCGCTACGGGCAGGCTGTGGGAACCCACAGCGCCCACTGCCAGATTGCCACAGGTGACTATGAATTTTTGATCATAATGGGTCTGTTACATTGACACCACAGCGATAATACAGATTACATAGTTAAAGGTTTCGTAATAGCCGTACGGTCTGGTTCTTTTCTAGTATCTAAAAAGATAATAATAAAAATATATGGAAAAATCGATTATTTCAAGAATTTGTCTGAGGCATAAACTTTGACTTTAACATACCTACTTTGTTAATTACATTATGTGATTAGAAATAAATAATGCGTATTTATCGTTACTTATTTGACAATTGATTAGTCCCATTGAAGAACATGCTTTTTTCTATTATTACAACTTCTAGTACGACGTTGCAACTGTAATAGTCGATGTATCTAATATGTATCTATATATTGTATATCTTTTTTTATGTTCAACTTAGGTCGAAACCTTTACTCTTCTTTACCGATAAGTTTAAAGGTAACTCAATTACGTTGAATTATGTATAATGTATGTAGCTACTATCCCTTTTAGATGCCGAATCAGAAGAAAGGTACACCATCATGGGTCGAGCGAGGTCTCAATATGATAGACAGCGCGTCTGAAGTTATTGTCATCGACCAAAGAAGTTCGACTAACTCGGGATTGGATTGTGACCGATCGTCCTACAATGGCAGCGACGAAGGAAGGTATTTTATTAATAACCATATTGGTCATTATCATTAGTGAGTTAAAATACTGTATTAATTTTTTATCTTTTTTTTCTTAAGGACATTCCTCAGAGGTCAAAACGCCCCATTAGAACCAGAGATTAAAGCTCAACGAGAAAATAAACGCATTAAAGCATTAGAATTACAATCCGCTATTTTAAGCCAATTAGAGGAACGTGAGAAATTACGACAAGAAGAAAAGGAAAGGAAATTAAGAGAAGAGCGTATGGAAGAAATGAGAATACAAAGACAACAGGAAGAAGATAGATTAAGGTTAGAAGAAGAAAGACGAAGAAATAAAGAAAAACAGCTTCTCGAACAAAGAAAATTAGAAACTTTGAAAAAAGCACTCGAGGAAGCAGAAAAAAAGGCGAAACAAGAAAAAGAGAAAAGATTTAGCTATCACAGAAAAACATCGTGTCATGAAACGATCGAAGTAAAAGAAGATATTGATGATATTAGTTCTATCAGGTTAGAACAGCCCAGTCCCACTAAAACTTGCAGTCCGACTAAAACTCAAAGAACTTATAAAGTACAATCAGCCTCAAGTCAAAACAAGGATAGCAATTCCCAACAAACTACTGCTTATAATTCTCCTAGGTCAGTACCAGCTAGTAATTTAAACCTTTTTATTCATAATGTCCCGCCATTTGCTATACCAGAAAATCACTATAATATTGTGCCAATTGGAATAACCAATGCCGCTGACATAATAAACGGTCAATCAAATAACTTACAGCTAGCCGTTTTAGTACCCCAAAATAAAAATATTTGTAGTATGTCTTTGAATTCAGTCACTAATATGCATGAACTCAGTGAAATGGAAAAAGTTCTTACTCCCAGCAAATATCGATGTCTGAAAGTAAAAGATGCCTGTACTCAAACTGAATCAGACGTTTTATGCACGCCAGTATATGTACAAATGGACAAGGAAGAAAGTGAGAGGTGCATTGACAAAAATTATCCAAATATTGATGAAAATGCACCTCAAGACTCACATCGCAATACAATAAAAAAAGATCGACGCTTAAGATCTGAAGAGAGGTATAAAAAAGAAATTACCCTCGAAAACCGCCCAAAGTGGGGAGCAAATAGACCTCTGGCACAGTATAAGAAACAAAGTGAAAAGGATCCATTCTACACCCAAAAAAGAAAAATGCGGCAAAAGCACCGACCACAATTGAGACAATACATTTCACATTCAAGCGACGATAGTCGTTCTCCAAGCCCTCCAGTAAGAAGTGATAAACCTCCTGAAAATACTATAAAACAACGGAACTCTTTGAGTCAATCTTACTGGAGAAATAAACAATCTAATCCAGATTTTACTATATTGAACACAAATCAATCAATAAACAAAGTTCCTGAATTTACATCTCTGTCACAAATAACAGGAGATACTCCTGATCCAAAAAAATCACCCAAAGTGTCTCCTACGAAGAGAATTACTTTATCTCAAAAATTTATCAATGATAAATATGGCAGTAGAAAATTATGGATAGATGATGTTTCTGAGCGAACGTCTAAATATAACTTAAGTGATCTGGACAATCCAAAAAGAAATAATGATAAAGTAATTAAAAAAGAAAATCACGAAAAAACTGCAGATGACAATATACTATCGAAAATAAAGCTTTAAAAACAATATAATGTTTAAAGAATGTTAGATATTATATAAAAGCACAGTATCTTGTGTATATTTTCTCAAGCAATATTTATTATTGGTTGTCATATTCGGTTTCCAAGCAAAATTCCTTATTGATTCAACAATTTATTGAGTATATGTTCAACAAACCAAATGTTTAATCGATAACATCAGTTCCTAGTCGCATTTTATTCAAGTGTATTCGTCTTTAATACGTTTCCTGAATAACAAACTCTAACATGTCGAAACTCGATGATTTATTTGATAAAAAGAAAGACGAAGCTCCTATATTGGATCTATCTAAAGTTATAATAAACACAGCGGAAGAATACCGTGCTGTACTGGATAAGGTACCAGATTTCAAAACTAGACCAGAAAAAGTGAGACCTGAAGATGTTAAAATCAGAGATAAACCTGAAGATCAAAAAACCAAAACGTCCAAAAAAGAGGCAAGAGCATATGAAAAACTGGGCACTCGAGGTTATGAAGAAAAACATTTTACTTTTATGGACCCTGTTCCGGTAGAAATGCGCGGTCTGAAATTCGACGAGCTCTGTGCAGTGCCCATTGAGTGGCGCATGCTTACTTCCATTAGACCCAAGTCTAAGCTGGATGAAGAATATTTTAACAGGTAATGTTTACCATACAAACTAATAATTGAAATATTCATTTTATTTACGTTAGTAGGTAGTAAATGAGTTTACTGTAGTGCTTTATATATAGTGATATATAGCGTATGAAAGCTTCTACATGTCCCATTACGCCTCTCCCCCTTTTCCGTTCACTTTTGTAAATCTTTAGCCCTTTTAAAAATGGGGTGACATAAAACAACGTTTCATTTTATTTTAAAACTAATTATGGAATCATGGAATATATGCCACATTCGTGGGTTTTACTGCGCACACATCCGTAAAATGCTTGCAACGCTTGTTACTTAATATTATCTAATTAGTTTCGAAAATAAAGCTGAGAATTTTAATATTTTTTAGACTGATAGAGCTAGGCAAATCCGAGCTGAAGACTAAAGCACGAGACAAGAGGGAGTACGCTAAAAACAACATGGTCAGAAAAACCAAAACGCGCTCGGGCGTAACGGAGACTCGAATCATATCGTGCGCGGAGTGCGGCGAGGAGTACTGTAATGGTGCGTATTAGGTACCTTTATATGCACGTGCATCCATCGACCGTTAATATGCTATGATATGGTCGGCTGACTGGTTGACAGGAAGTATACTGCAGCTTACTTGTACATATTTTTCTAAACTATAGCGTTATCCCGGTCTAATTCCCGGGTCGGCTTAGAATAATCTCAGAGGATGTGGCTATGTGGCGAGTTAGACGACTGACTGCTGTCTTACCTCATCTTCGGAATCCCCATAATGTTACGACTAATAGCATTGAGTGACATTAATAGGGATGTATTACGGTCACTAGTGTATTATGGTCCTTCCGAAACACGGTCAACATTTGAAAAACAGTCGTAGAATGGGTCACCCATCTATCACCGCCGCGTTAAAGGCTACCTTATCCTCGCGAATAAATCCGGCTTTCAAATGCCAGCCACTAATTAAGCTAAAACCTCCTCTTATAACTTTTACATATTATATTTTTTTAATCAACATTTTTCTAGTCAGTTCTGCACGTCTGTCAGAAAGTTTTGGTTTTAGTCGAATAGTTTTTCCCGTATAGTTCAATTTTCACACCCCATAGACATCTCTATTCCAATAATAATTTAATCTTCTACTGCTGGGCGTAGGCCTCTTTTTAAAATTGCTACCGACACTTTATCTATCTTATGTATTTCAGGTAAAATGTGTGCAATAACCAACTACGATATGTTCGCGCGGCTGAAGCTGGAAGTGGAATCGAAGACCACCCGGACACAGGCAGCGCCCCCACAGCTGGGCAAGCGACGCCTGCGCCGCCGCGTACGACGAAAGCCGCGCAGCAAGAGTGCTGCACCAGCCTTTCAGAAGCCCAGCGCTGCCAAATCTGGAGCTAGGAGCGATACTGAACATTAACTTAATAGATTTATAATCAAGATTTGCTGCAATAAGTTTAACTTGCTGTTTAAACCAAACGCATTATCAGCTTTTGACTGTAAGCGAGCGACACTATTGACAGCAATCTGCCTTCTGTAAAAGACGCTCATCATCAAGCCAGGCCGGATCAGGGATCAAATCTTGCTATGGCTTTGCTTTTTGCAAAATAGTTTTAACAGTTTTAGCGGAACATAATCAATATTTTTGCTCTACGGATTAGCTACATAAGCGTGTAGCTCAAGTTAAATTAAAATTTGCCCCAAAATATTGTTTGTAAGTATTAGTTTGATAGTAAATTATGCAAGACTACTAAT
>JANCMC010000003.1:475306-489074 GCA_024363005.1 Charaxes varanes
GTCCAATTTGCTAATGACCTTGACCGCTTATCGTCACTGCTTATGCAGTGATGACAAGCGGTCAAGGTCATTGTTGCCCATCAAGCCGGGAATAATCCGAGAAGTGTCATAATAGACGGACACATTGACTTGGGGAAACGTAACGATTTACTTTGGATAAGTTCAACCTTTAAACTGTAATACACGACACGTGGACACGAATAACTTGTCGTGATGTGAACAAGTTGACAACTTGATAAGTTTACTTGTACGTATTATATCTGCTATGTTTAAGCGAACTTGTCAAGTTACTCGCGTCAAGTACAAACATTTAAAATATGTATCTGAAACAGTACAATGACAGTAATTTATAAATCTGAAAGAAATAAGGGAGTTCCAACTAAACAATCAAAGTACTTTGGCACCTACACCGGAACATTATAATGGAATGATAATAATTATTGCTGAGTGTGTGGGCGTCCGTAGCCATTTACTAACGAGTGTACTGCTCTTCTTGTCTTACGTAAGAAAAAAGCCATCCATCATACTGTTGTTGGCAATCGATATCACATGGGAGCGTCGTGTTGTTTGCTCCCCGATGCTATGACGGAGCGTCCGCGTCTGTATGTTCATACATATGTAAAATATATGCAAATATAATCGCACACAACACGTGCGCGGGCTCCGGTGCGAAAAGCGAAGGTCAGTCGAATGACGCGACGTACTAAACCGTCGAGCGAAGAGCCTTTATACTTATACATGTGCTACATCGTCCATCCTATGCTAGCTTAACGGTGGGAAGAGACAACTGAAATTAGTAAGGACCCGGTTATATTCCGTTGGGTCCCATTGGGCTACTGACATTCTTAATATAGACATTTATCGCTTAGTTTAGTAAACGATTACAAGAAATAAATCTAAGACATATTGGAGAAAAAACGAGCAGTCACCTCTGGTTCTACCGAAATGTGTTTCTGTGCCATAATTAACAAAATATATTATTATGTTTTTCACGACTACACTTTGACATCGCCTATATTAAAATATTGTGTTGGTATGAATGAAATTTTATTTTAATATATTTATAATGATTTTTTTATAAAAATATGAGCATTCGCACACCTCATCTAAATTAAGCTATAATTGTGCTAAATTTCATACACCTTCATTCGCGCAATTTCCCTAAAGTGGTACCGAAAGTTTTTGCTCCACGTATATATTTGGACAGACATAACGTTATACAGCGCGGTTTTACATTATACAGGGTGTAGGTACATTGTGGGAATGATATGCGCATGCCAGTATGTGGTGCTATTCATGAGACCAATGTTTTGTTATGCTGCAAGTTTTAACCTTGAACTTATTGCTTTTTAAGGACGTCAATTGCATTTGGAAATTCAAATGGGCCTCATTGAAATACATTTATACCACCTAATCCATAGCTTCGAGAAATCTTTACCTAACGGTAATATTGTCGTCGTCGAAGGTTCGTTCTGAAGAAGAAACAAAAATAGACTCCTATGTTTTAAAAGGCAAATCTTAAATTAATCAGCACAAATTTGCATAAAACGATGGAAATTCTGTGAGATGTTATAACTCAGGTGGGTCCTATGTCTGATTAATTACAATATACTGTATATAACATCTCTTGTTAGGCAAGGGATAGGAGTCGTAGCCTAATTAGTGGCCAGCATTTGAGTTGACTGCAATGTTAAGTAGTTTACCGCGGCTGGGTGATTCATGGGTGGCCAATTCTAACACTGATTTTCAAATATCCGATCTCCTCCGAGCTGCAAATTAATGTTACTATTGTAACATTAGACGTAAGACTAGATATTGTGGGGGTGACGTCAGACGGCAGTTGGTCACCTTAACTCGCCCCACAGCCATATCCTCTGCAATCTAAGCGGACCCTGGTACTAGACCGGTTTAACGCTACGTAGAAGAAGCGTATAAGGGCTGGCCGTTCACATGTTTTTAAGTGAATACGGGACTTCTATTGAGTTACTAGAACACAGATTCGTTTTAGAACGAGGAGTCAAAGATTTATCCCTAAATAGTTTTTATTGCCAACTTTCCACTGAATAAAACAATATATGATATAGTTATTATGTTAATTAATATCACAACAACACTTTTTTGCCGCGCAGCCTGAATAATGTGGGCAGTATTAGATGGGAACAGAAAATACCTACGAGCAAAAAGCTTCTACATATTTTTACATTTTTTAAACTTGTTGACGCCATTTTTTCTGTTCATGTTTTATTTATTTTTATATAATTGTTTCCTTTTTCTTATTGCTGCATGTTAAGTGAACTGTTTCGAATTCGTTCTAGTAGACTGTGTCATTGCGTTACAGAAGTTATTTTTCTTATACTCGCTTAATGCCAATACAAAAGCACTTCCACATTTCAGACTGTTTTCCCTGACTCCGTCCTTGAAAATTAAACTTGCGAGGGCCCATAGTCCTCTTCAATTTGGCCCTTTCAAAAAAACTTAAATTAATTTTACTGCTCAATTTAAACTTCTCTTAAATGTCTATTGCACCCAAGTAAAAGAGAAAATATGTGACATTTATTAATATTGTTTTTTAAAAGGTGATAATCTTAAGGTAGTACAAGCTTTAATGTCCAAAATAGTGGTGTACCTAATCAAACACGCCGGAAGCTGGCAGCACTGGTCGGGGGCGCCAAAAATATTTCGGGCGTAATATTTTTAGTGCTAATATTGATATTTTATTACCGCTGTTTACCCTTGACTTTTTCCCAGTGTATCTCGAGTTTATGATTGAAGCGTGTATTAAATGTGTAGCGGAGTTCATAAATAAGTTAGCAGCAGTGAAAATTTTATGGGCCATATTCTTTATCATGCTTTGAATTTCATCAACGCGACACTAGTGCCAGATTCTACCGTTAAGCTATTTACGACACTCAACTTTTGCATTTAACATAAGTAATATTGAGATCAGGTCAAGTCTACCATTTAACTAATAATATAATATAATAAAGAAGAAGAAGATTCATAGGAATCTTGGAAATAATCCAACTTTTAGATTAATACAAATAATATATAATTAATATTAGACACGGTTTTTAACTCGCGTTTTGGTTTATCGGGTTTTTCCAATTAGTTCTAAACTCAGGTCCGTAGGGTCTTTTCTAACGAGATCGCTACGAAGCGAATTTTACTGTAACGAAATTCGTTGATAGCTGCATCCATTTTCACCTTTAGGCAAGAAAATCATTGCAAAACGCACAGTTATGAATTATTTTAACGTTCTAAAGAGTATTGGTGAGGTGTCCTTATAGGTATATCATATATATATTCAAGTTAGAGAATGTTTATAAGTGGAGGAAAATTCTTAACAGATTACTTCAGGCTGGAAAACAAACGGTCTCGTGTAATAGTCGGCGCGGGATGCAGGGGTGCCAAAGTAACTAATAGTTTTCGCGGGGGCGTGTTAGCATTTTTCTTCTGGCGCTGACGGGCGGGCGGCGCCGGGGGATGGGGCGAGTGCAGGTCGGCTCCGGCGGATCATTTACACTTCATCGGCTCTCTTAATAACACGTTACTCGCGAATGTTGTTGTTCTTTTCCACTTTTGAATCGATTGGAGTTGCATTAGGACGGTGCCTAGAATTTCGGGATGGGGCGGACCCAGAGGGCTTTATAATCGTTGCAGTAAATGTCGCTAAAAGCAACCCCCAAGGGTAATAAGACTTCGTGCTTATTTAACAATAACGTTCTCTGCATTATGACTTTACAGTATGATTAAGCAAGTAAGTAACAGTCAATCATTCAAAGTCGCATTGTTTGTAGAAGACAATATTATGTATCTGTAATTTCCCATATCCAATAAGTTGCTCTTGCGGCCATTCATACTAAACTCATTAGAAGGGACATACATATTAAGCACCTCAAAATTGTTCTCAACATTTTGGAAGAAAATTAAAAACCAAGAAGTTTTAAATTCTTTACCTATATTTTAGTAACATGAATTGAAGGGTAGGCCGAAAAGAATCTCATTCATTCGAACAGTATATTGCGTAGAGGCCATTTACCACGTGAAACGACGCGGAATGCTCGTGTAAACTCTATTCCCCCCCTCATTCCCACTACAAGTACCCCACTTCCCCACCCCCAATAGATGGCAGCATGCAAATAAAACTACATGATTGTTTTTGGAACACGCGAAATTCGGCCGGAATAGGTTTTTCATCGCTTGATCGTCTGATGTTGGAATAAATGGGTTCGAGTGAACTTGAGCATAATACACATATAAAACAGAACTGTATGTCGGTGATTTTGAATCTTTGGCATGGCTTATCCAATTAGTCCAGTGTGGGGTTTAATGAGTATATTTTTATATATTACATAGATTAAAGTGTGTTAAATCTCAGTATTTATGTATAACTAAAGATAAAAGATAATGTTAAATCGTTGGTCTTTTTTCACTATCACATTTCAAGTTCTATTAAAGAGGAACTTTAGAAGAAAATTTAACGTTGAAATTCCCGGTTTTTTTGCACACTCGTTAGGTTATTTGGCTGAGGAAGTCTCTCAGAGGTTATGTAAAGAAGGTGGTGCTCCGGGGAGCGATTAATCAACGCCCTCGTATCCCTCCCGGAAAATCAACCCTTTCGTCTTAATTACCACGCCTCGCTTCAGCCCCCGGCTGCTATTGGCCGGAGCCGCGTGACGCTCTGTCGCCTCGGCGTTTAATTGGCCGACGGTAATTAACGCGCAGTAATCACCAATCGCGGCGGAGGGGAAACTCATTTGAATTTTTAATTACGCGCCCCGGCGACGCTTTCAGGCGGTGATTGGTGGATTTTCCCGACTCTGGCGACTTGAAACAATGCCCATTGGAGTCTTTCGAGTGAGAGAGATGTTATTTACTTGTAATGTACTTTTTCTTTAAAGAGTAGGCAATTAACTGGTGTCAAACTTCATAGCAATTTGCTGTCAAATTTTTTAAATTATAAGATGTTAATTTAATGTAAAACATTGTATATTGGAGCCTTAATTTTTCAATCAAAATGTAAGTTTGTAAGCTACGTAGCACAACGGACAAAATGCGAACTGATATTCGTAAAATATTGCATTTGAACCTTGACCCCGCTGGTTGTCGTCGCGCTTAAATCTGGAACACGTTTCTTCGCTGAATTGAAGGGGTAACGGGTATATAATAAAGTGAAAATATTATATAAGGTTATTTAATATAATAAATGTAGTGATTGATTCGAAAGAAAGTACTGACTGTATTTTACTTTCAGCAAAGGTTGAGATGTTAAAATTCGCGAACAAGACCTCGTTCAAAGATATGGTCCAGTTTATCAGCTGCTAATTACAGCTCCAGATCTGCGGCATACACAGCATCTCGTTTACCTTATTGAGGTACTCCGTATGGACGGCCGCGTCACTCAATGTCAAGTGGCCAGGCATGGTTTATAAACACCTCCCCACGTTTCCTTCGCCACGCTTTAAGAATTTCTCGGACAGGACCGAATTATTATTCGGCACGATAAAGTAAAAAACATATCGGCTTGTCGCTTTAGGTTTGAATACAAATTCATACCTAAAGTGACGAAATTTATATGAAAAAAAAAAACAATTTCACAAGAAACTATTATTTTTGTCATATAAACTTTTATAAAGGATACCATGATAATGCTGATAAGATATTTGATTGTACATCTGAGTTACTTCCAGCATAAATATTTCGATTAGCTTGATGGAAAATTATTTCTAGTGTTTAAAAAATACCTAGAACTTGGTGTGAGATGTGGTTAAATCGGCGAAAATTCCGAAAAATTTGTTACCCTTGAGGACTTCAAACTTGTATCTACCTTTAATAAATAACAATATCGTATACAATAAACTATTTTGGCTCATCTGCTATTAGCCAGTTAATCAATCTTCTCCATGAAACGTGGCACTTGTCGTATGTTTTATGAAATAATAATATTACATGGTAAGTCAGTAAAAAAAAATATTTTAATTTTTTTGTTTTTTAAAATAATATTTAGACTTTTCTTCATCTCTTTAGTTTTACGTCATACCAGAAATAAAATTCTTGAAACAAAAAGAACATAATTTAAAACCGTAGAGAAGTTTTGGAGTTTTAGCGTGACTAGAGAACAATGCAAAGCTTCTCACTGGGTATAAATATACATACTCGTAGGTATAATTTATCATCATCATAAGGCCTGTGACATCTTGACAGATGTTCTAAGCAGCGTCCGTTTTCGACAGACATAGACGTTCATGGCAAAATAAACCGATTCTTGACTGACACAGCGTCCGCACTTTTGGCATGTGTACTGAGGGTTCACTGTGGTTAGAACCCTGCTGCGGTTAGATCTCATGCGTTTTTTTGTGTCCGTTCCTTTTTATTATTAAATTATTTATTGTAGCTACTATGGACAGTGTTTTTATGCCAAATAAAACATTTTCTTCCTCTTCTTCAATGATTTATTTATATATATAGAAGATAAGGAATATATAAAGTATCTTCAGTCTTTTTTTATGAAATAAAGTAACAACTATGCCTACTTATAAACAATTCCTTATTAATTACATAAACCCTTCAAATTTATCCACTAAATGTTTCAGCGTGGCAACCCTATACACTGTTTTAGGTTCCCGGGGAATTGTGTCCGTAAAGAGGATTGTTTGGTTTATTCATGCATCGACCAATAAGGCATTTTTACTCATTTACTGTTACGCGCAGCATCCTATATCAAGTGATCATCGCCTTATTCAACCGACTTAAAAAAGGGAGAAGGTTCTCAATTTTACCGTATTTTTTTAGTTTGTTACTTCCGAACTTTCGGCTGGGTGAACCGATTTTGATAATTCTTTTTTTAGTCAACAGCTAGTGCTTCCCGTGTGATTTCAATTTGGTCCAGGTCTGACAATTAGAAGTCGGTTTTTTTTAATTTTATATTATGTATTTTTTCCTACAATGACACCTACCTTATTTAAAGCTCTATAAACTGCGTGCATCTTTCGTCATTATAATTATGTTTCATCACATCACAAAAACTATTGGACACATAAGATTTACTAGCTGTTTCCCGTAACTTCGTTCGCGTAAAACTGCGCGAGCCCCTAGACCTATTTAGACTGGCTCTGTCAAAAAATCCTGTCTTAGCGGATGCCTTTTAACGATAAAGTATATCCTTGCCTTTTATCCCTATACGTCCCGCGGTTTTCGAGATTTCATGTTTCAATTTGTTTAAGACTTTTAAATAAATACATTTAAAGCAAAACTGGCGATATAAAATAATATCGGTCCTAGTGAAAATTCACGGTGGAGACTCTTATCCGGTAGTGGGCGTTATTGGACTGAACAAAGGAAAAATATAATAACTCTTTAGCATTCCTCTAAAAGCTAAATTTAATGTTCAATAGCCAGTAAACAAGCTAAAATATAAGCTTTTTGTATGACGTTGCCGAAATTTGCGTTCCATTACCGGGCCGAAATGACCAATTTCAAATTCAGTGCTCATCAAGCTTGCGGTTGGCAGCGTATTCAGATCGACGGGGAAAGTCGGGAATAAATCTTAGTGGGTTTGAAGTGAAGACTGGGTAAAGAGATTATTCAGTTTGCGAACAGCGCCCACTCAAAGGCAAATCGTTATAATCGATTAACGTAATCGTTTTAACTCTATAATTGATATTTCGGCGAATCTAGATGATCGATTAAAATATATTAGAGGTCCAAATTCAGCCAGAAATATTTAGATTCCCGTACTGTGTGCTTATTTAAAGCTGTGTACATTGTTTTATTCTTAATAAGTGACATTTGACAGTTTCATCACATTAAATTTTTTATAATTAACGAAATATGTCGTTATTTTGTGACGATTGATGACTGATACGATTTGACATCAACTTAAAGTAAAATGTAAACACGTTCGTGCAAATCGTTTGGCATTGGTGTGCGTGAGATTTTATTTTAATAATTTAATGTAATGTATATTTTTTAATATAACACATTTGAACACCAGAGTATGGTGGTGTGCGAATTCTATTATTTTTATATAAACTATATAAATTATAATTGTGGTAATTTTTATACACAAGTTAAATGGCACCGTAACTTTTCACTTGACGTATATGGATAATCGAAATTCTCTGACAAGCATCGTCACCTACGAAGGTCGCAGAAATCCTCGTTAGCTCACCCGTGAAATGGGTGGGCTGGAATCCGATACGACCTTTTTCAAACCACCCCTCTTGCTAATTATTATCGCACCTTCTCTTGA
The DNA here is from genome assembly GCA_024363005.1 of Charaxes varanes. Taxonomy (NCBI): domain Eukaryota; kingdom Metazoa; phylum Arthropoda; class Insecta; order Lepidoptera; family Nymphalidae; genus Charaxes; species Charaxes varanes. The sequence continues at coordinate 483,558 of JANCMC010000003.1, forward strand.
CACAAACTTTACGATTATATTATAAGGGGTAAGTGAAATATTAGGCATACTTAAGGTAATCCTTTTTAAAAAAGGAAAAATACAATAATATTCTATCTCCTTCCAACTCTTTCTACTTTCCATCCTTTAGAATCTGCGCAATTGATCTCAGGAATGTATGAGTTTTTGACGCGCCTTGAAATTTAATTAATGGGCACAGTAACTTTTATTTTACAGAAATTTTAATCCAGAATCGCGTTAAGGAAGTACAGACAAAATGTCGCATGTATTCATGACTCGGCGATTTTCACACTTTTTGCCCGATTGACGTTATTCCAATTTGGCCATTATTCATCAGCAAAACGAGGCAAAAAAGCTTTAATTACAGATCTTTAAAAATGGCACCCATCATGGCGGACTTCATCAGAAAAATAATCAACGGGGCGCGCAAGAAGCTTGTTAACGAAAGAGAATTGTCAACGCTAGTTGCATGGGTAAAAAACGAATTCGAATTTCGTTTTTTACCCAATTAATGAGGTATCGTTGGAGTTTTTACGAGACGCTGGTAGTTTTTTGGTGGGGGTTTTTGTCTAGGGCGCGGGTCAGGCGCGCTGAGACAATGCACGGTGTGGCGGGCTGTCTCGCGTCAACCGGTGTTGTTATATGTTAGATCAGTAAATACCCTGGAATCTGATTTAATTCTTTTTCGTATGTTACTAAATATGTTCTCATATAAATATTTATGTATTAAATCATGTATACATTATTGTAGTCATATATGGTTTGTCGACTAAAATTACCTGTATACGTTTTGTTTTGGTCTTATTTCGTAGCAGCTACATTAAATGCATATATAGACATTTCAGTGGCATCAAGTTATTAAGAGGTTGCTTGGCCAGCAGGGAACATATATTTTAACATTCTTCTTCTTAAGCTGCTACGTTATTCCGAAGTATTTGAAAGCGATTAACAAGATTGCCGAACTTGTAAAATCGATACCACGGACCAAAAAAAAGTAATTGTTAATTTTTAATTAGATTACTGCTTGTAGTTTATTGTTTAAAGAGGGTAGTTGTTCATAAGGGTATAAATAAAACAGTAATACACAGGTAAAGGAGTCAATCGTGTTGCAGCTGTTGAACTGGTAACACCTATCAGAGCACGTCGTGCCGAGTGTTGATATCACATGTATAGCATACATTATTGTGGAGCTATAATTATAGTTAGTAGTATTTACAGAGTATCGATGTATTCTACACTGCCCAAAAAGTGGGTTATTACGAAGAGGCTGGCATCCCCGGCATCGTGTCGTTCGTTCGGTTCCGCGTGCCGAGTCCCATTCAGCGCTAATCGCTTCATTCACCGACCGGGCAGCGCTTTTTCCTGCAACGATCGGTCATGCATTCCGCTCATATACACGACGCTGCTCAGACCGCTGTGTGGCAAATTAGTTGGACTGCTCTCTTATTGCGCCGGCATTCCATACTTACTCGATTATAAGAGACAGCTTAGATATTTTATCTTATTGTATCAAGAATATAGATACAAAAAAGGCGATTATTGTTCTATCAGAGGGCTCGCAGGTGTATTCCGGATTTCTGTATTTCGGAACACCAGAGGGCTCGCAGATTCAGTGCCGGCCTTTGAGGAATGAGTATGCTCTTTTCTTGAAGGTCCCAAATTCCATATCGGTTCGGAAATACCGATGCTGGTAACTGATTTCAATTCAAAAGAATTGTGCAAGGTAAGAAGTTTCTGTGTGCAAAATTTTAGCTCAATCGATGTAAGATATCTGCTCCAAAACTGAGTTGTAAAATTCCACACAAATATACATTGAAAGTTTAATAAAAGCTTTTAAAAATGATAAACATCTAGAAAATAAACCTGAAGTTGTCGCACTAATTGTTTAAATAAAAATACGTTAACGGGGAAACGGTAATATTCCATTATATAATACCTTTTTTTTTTTAAAAAAACAAGTATTAATATACTTGTATTTCATATAGAATATTTCGACTTATGGCATATGCGCGTTATGCTTATACTTAAACTTTCACAAAAGGTCACGACTAAGCTAGCGTAGTTGGAGTTTGAATCAAGTACCTTTAACTATAGAGACATAAATACCTAAAGACATTCTTAGTATTAGTATTCTTGGTATAGTTAAAAAATAGATTTCCGGAAACCAAGGGTTCGCAGACGAGATGCCTCATTAACGCGCAGACACGCAGAAATGCTCCGTCAAAGCCTTCCGAGAAGCGTAGCGCTACTGCCGCCGATGTGCATTCTTTTAATTACTCTGTGTTGTCCCACTGCTGGGAAAAGGTTTCATATTGTTCGACTGTTCGGTACCCACCCTGTGGAAACCTTTTACCACCCATACGGATGCATTTGACTGTAATTTGTTTATATGCAATAAGATAAGCTGCTCATCTGAGAGACTTTCGACGCCCATAACTACACTACCATAAAGAAATCTCACACATGCAATGGTCGGTCACATAGAAATGAATATATATATATATATATATATATATCTATCGCTAATACCAGAAGTAGCAACTGATTCCACATCGATCTGCGAGGCGGATATTTCAAGTGACCACTAATGCCAACGGTTAATTGCACAACCAAAAGCAAACACAAAAGGATTATTAAAAACCGTGACAGAATTAAGCACGGTTAAAAGCGAAGGTGGAAAGGAACAAGTGAAACATAATGCGAGAAACGAGGCGGCCGCGGCCGGGCTCTAAATCATTTTTAATTATGTTATGGCGGCGGGAGCCCGGCTTGGGTTACCGGCCGTGACTCATGAGCTGCACCACCATCTGGCCACCTAGATGTGCTCCCCGCAGTCACCTTGTACAGCTACCACTGTAGATCAGTTGCAACTACTGTATGAAGAGATAAGATCGGGTTGCCTCAGCACTGCACTATTTCAAGTATATATTTTATATTCAGCATTGTACTATTTTTAGCTCGTGTGACGTAGCGTTTTTTATATCTAGGATGATACGATAGGGAGGACGCTGTTGACATGGCTGAGTTTTTGAGGGAAACCGTTTGATGCGCTGTTGAATCGAGAAGAAGAAGCTTTTATAAATAAATAAGACACACGGACGTCTGTTCCTAAGGTCGAAACAGGCGCCTGTTTTTTTTTCGTAGAAATATATAAACACATACATATCGATAATACACCCAGACTGAAGGCATGGTCACTGCTAACTGCTCCAATGGGCCAGTCTTATAACCCGCAGCAAGTATGAGCGATGAAGCTTGGAAGTACGCAGTATTGTCAATATTATTCACATTAAGCTGCGATGGTATCATCAGTCAGTGAACAAATAAACTGATGGTACGTCTCGCACCTCGGTAGCAGCAGTAGTGCTTCGCATCAGCGTCAGGAACTCGCTGGGTCGTGAACCATCAAACAGTTTTCAAGAAAAGACCTTCATTTCTTAAAGGTTGTGTTTACTATCTCCGAGTCTTCTGATATAACAAGAATGTCTTCTCATTTAAAGGTACCTCCTATCCAGTTATAGAAAAACCGCAGAAAAAGTCGCGAGTCTCGGCTAGGTACCGCATAAACTGGCGACACGTTTCGCGCGACGGTCGCAGCAGTACGAACGTGCTTCGCGCCAGCGTCAGGACCTCGCTGAGCCGTGACATTTACGGCCTAGCAGCTACCACCACTAATTAACTGACCTAAAATTGGGTGTTTCTTTTTTTGTAAAACTTGATTCTTTACGAGATGTCGCATGAGAGTGAAGTAATTACAAAGTATTCATTTACAAATTGGCTCTTTTTTCTCTCATCTCCCCTTTAAAGAGTTTAGAGCTTGTACTAAGTACGCGTGATACGGTAGTCTAACAGGGTTATCAATCAAACTAAGAACCTCTCAAATTCAGTCTATCCTTGCGCTTCTTGACAGACCACAGCGTGAGAATTTTGCACGTCTCTATGAAATAGCTGCAATCGTGATCGATATGTGAGCTTTCCTTAGGCGTCGGTTGTCACTTATAATCAGGCGAACCGGCTGTCCGTTGACAAAAAAATAAACCAAAAAACGAAACTGCATATCGGATGGCTTTATAAATAAAGGAGCGCGAATAAAGTATTATAATAATGGTGGTTAAGACTGAAGGTAAAGTAGGTAATAAAATTTTAATACATCTTCGGTGGAACAATGGCGATGGCGGTGTTAAGGCGCGGGAGGCTGTAAATAAGTATGAAACGGATTAACTCCGGCTTGTTGGCGCGTCGGGCCGGTTATCCGGTTACCGCACCGCCGGTCGCCGTGTCCCGCGCACCCGAAATGTAATTATTCATGGCTCGTACATTGTTGTTGACGACTTTTTGAGAAATTCATATTGCGATCACCTCTCAGAATCGCTTTCTTTACGTTTTAATGTGTTTTGCTTTTGAGTTGGGCGTCGCTTTGCGGTATTCCATGGCAAGCAGGACACTATTTGGATATATTGTTTCGATAAAAATGATACTTTGCACTTTACCTTGCAATAAATTGAATGCGCTTTATAATATTTGTCCGTTCTTTTATTATATCTGCACACTGCAGCCGAAATATAACCCAGAGCATATTGTTGTGTCGGGGATAATGACTAGGTACTTCATATTTAGCTGGGATTCGTATGAAGATAATAAATTAAAAAATATATCATATAACACAATAACAAAGTGCATATAGCCACATATACATGTATGCTGAGCAAATGCAGAAAAGCAGCAGCAAAAAAGCAGTCCTTCGGCACAGATGGTGGTTTTTTCGGAATACAGCGTTTCGGTCACATTTTATTTCATCAACATATACCTAATCAATTTTCATCATTAGGATATCACTATTTATGAATGTTTTATACCGATATACGTCTTGAGTAGATTCATTTGCACGCGAGTGTAGTATACAAGGTAACAAAGAGAATGTATTAAAATACATTAGGTGTAGATGTCGCGAAGGAAGCACTTGTATATCAGGTGATCCATCACGCGGTCTATCCGTCACTGACTCGCACACGACACGGACAGACAAACATATGTTATATAGATCGATGTTTATACGGCCTACATGTGCTACAAGAAATTTGTCGACAGCACGGGTAGTAGATATTTTTGGTTTTTGATTCGATGAAAATGTTTCTTTTAACACTATCGTCAACATAAATAATTATTTTATTGTTTGTCTCTGACAGGCAAAGCAACGCACATTACATATAGTTCATAATTTTATTATAAATAATAATTAGCTTTCATCAGTACGTCTACCACTACGCGACCATTTGATCGACTTCCAATTTTATTTTTCCCTGAACATTGGTCCTTCGAGCCGGATCAACTGCTTAGAAGGTAACCATGTTGTCCTTTACACACACACACACACACACGGTGCTTTGCGCATACATAAAGGCTGGCTTCGGCTGGCCCATTGGCGCAGTGGGCAGTGACCCTCGAAGTTTTCATTGCACAAAATTTTTATTGTTAACAGAATATTCTTTTCGGAGTTGCTTTAATTTTATATCTTTT
>JANCMC010000003.1:508524-518718 GCA_024363005.1 Charaxes varanes
CATTAATATTCTCATGTGCATCAATGCACATTTTGGATCAATGCTGACGCATCATCATGCTTCAGTCATTTAGGGAGTGTAGTGCAATGCTTTGAACGCGGGTTCTTTGCTGTGGCGTTTGTGTTGCAGCATTGCAACAATTTATAAAAATTATCAAACGCTAATGAATCAATATTGTTTCTTGTCTAGATGTTGTTTAAAAATAATTGTGTACAAGTTTAAAATTTTTGATTTCAGATAAAACAGCTTAATTTTTGATCCTTTTATATTTTAATTGTTTATATGCTAATTCATAAAAAGAGCATTGGAAAAATTGATGACACTTGGTAATGCTTAATTAACATGTACCTCAAAACAGAATTAAATAGCATATGTATCTATTTTACAATTAATAATCTCATTCTGCTGGCATATATAATTTATGTAAGTAAAATTAGTATTTATTACCAAAAATTCAAGTCTTATTTGACTATAAATTAAAAGAAAAAGACATGTCAGCTTTATTTTCTAGATATTACGCATACATATATGTAAATAAACATATATTTTAATTAATTACAATACAATTGCTATAAGTTATAATCAATAAGCAATTTTTTACACAATTTTTGGAAATATCATTTTTCCTAGTTGTAGAACTCTGGTTGTCAATAGTATTTTTTCCCAGATATGTTATACCAGCTGTGCCCATGACTTTGTTCGCGCAAAATTAGGTAAAAAAAATGTATTCAATTTTATCATGATGTTATATAACCTATACTCTTCCTTAAAAAATGGGTTCTCTTATACTGAAAGAATTTTTAAATCAGACCAGTCGTTCCTGGGATTATCACGTTCAAGTAAACAAAGTAACAAACAAACTTTTCAACTTTATATATTAGTATAGACTGGTAGCAGTTACATTGAAAATTAATGTTAGATTTAAGCTTTTATTGTGTGAATGTAAATATTGAAAGTTAAGATTTCAAGTATTTCAATTTTAAAGCAAAAATCTTAATATCATTATTCAGGGATGTGAGTTTTAAATGAAACATTAAGACATGTTTGCGAATAAGGATTACAATCTATATGGGACTTTGTATTATCTTGTAGTACATAGTCATATAGTTTTCATAAGAATATTCTTTCATATTAATGAATAAAATGCTTTATTTACTCAACAATGTAAACAATAATAGAAGATTAGTGATACCTTGCACATAACATGTAATTGACAAGATAATAGATACTCAAAGGTGATGTACGAGATGTGGTACAGGTTCAGAAATAAAATCCAACTGATCCTCAAATACTCAAGACAGTTATATTGTCAACTTCATATGTTAAAATAACCAGTTTAAAAAGACAATTTCATAAATTGTAATATATGCTAGCATAATCATTTTTATAAATCAAGATTTCACAATATATTTTCACTCTTTACACTCAAATAGATATTAATATCTTATATAACAAAAACCAGCATAAATTCATAGTCTGAGATAAGATAAGGATAAAAGTCCACATTTATTGTCACTTAAAGGATAAAATAATTGTAAGCACATTTTTTATGTATGAAATATATTCACATATTTCTACCTCACTAACCTAATACTATTCATAAAAATCTATCCATGGTATTTAGCCACTTTATAAGTTGAATAAATTATCTTACCTCATTTTTATCAAATTCCTGTAGGACTCTGTCATTTCGTTGTTTCTCATATAAAGCTCTGGCTAGGGCACTCCTAGGTCGATACAATCCGTTTAATCCTGAATTGCTTGCCATATCTTCATTTCTGTATAAAGAATTGGTAGAAAACTCCAAATCCGGATCGTTTAAATCAGTATATCCATGTCGCCGACATACTGATTCGAACTGTTTTGTATAATAAGAGAAAATATCAAACTTTGAACACGTGTACAAGAGTTGTATTGAGAACACTTCATATACAATACAAAAAGCTATGGTAATCTGGAGAATAATTGACATGGACAAATGTTTTTAATAAAACAAGTTTTTCGGAATAACTTTACACTATGACCTTAAATTCATACACGCTAGAGCTTATTCCTAATATAGTAAATGCGAAAGCTTGCTTGTACAAATTGCTATCGAATTAAAAAACGCGTAAAATCATAGTTTCTACATCTTCAAACATTCATGAAAACAATATTTTGTTATCATATATGAACTGTCATTCTGTCAACGTCAAAAGTGTCTTTCGTTTCCAAAAGCGGTGTAGTTCGGTTCACGAAGAACGTTCCGTATTTTATGCATTTATTTGTGTTAAAATATAGAAGTATTTAAAAAAAAATTTATAATAAAATCTTGCATAAATCTCCGCATTTTTGTAGAAAACAAGTGTTTTAGTTTAATTGTGGGAAATTTGCCGACCTATATTTTTTTGTAGTAATTCCGATAGTTATTATTACACGTCATAAAAGTGAATAGTGATTATTATGTTGAACACGTGTTTAATGGTGTGTTATAATAAATTCTGAATCTTTATCAAATTTGGACTTACATCTTTCTAACTATAGAGTTAAAGTAATGTACGAAAGGGTATAAATGTTTTTAGGTCTCTCTTTCCAAAGTTTTCTTGTATAGGTACTTTAAAAATAATATTGCATTTTAATTAAGTTAAGTAAATAATTGCAAATCAAGAAAGTAGACACATACCAACCGTTCTTTGGATTCAATGGATGCTTTGGCAACAATTTCTCGTAAAACTGTATTCATCATTTTACTTTCACAAACTTGACCGCCCTTTTGATACGTACACAGTTATTGCAAATGGATTTTTTTAAACACTACAATATAAAATTCACTACAAAACGGCGCACCGTGTATTCTACGTGTAATTTCCGTTGAATTGTAACCGAAGGCGCCAATTTCTTTTGTGGATGAATTTAAAGAGTTCGATATAAGCTAAATCTCGGTTCGGCCTTGACCATGACTGACCGTTCACTACTTCAACGAGCAAACGATCTGCTTGACCACGTCTTAAGGATTTCAACATAATTTTATTTAAACGTTCACCTTTACAAATAAAGATTGTCTCGGAAAGTTTAGACGATTAAAAACGACAAAATTAGACACGCATGTTACACGTTATTGTAGATTTATATTATTACGTACGTACTCTTAGAAAAATATCTATATTTTACTGTTTGTAGTAGAACATCATAAGGTTGGTTAGCATCTCTGCTATAAGCCTGAAATAATATGTCGCTAAATATTTTTAACGGCAAAAACTCATCGTTACATATAATATAAGGAGCTTTTAAGGTGGCAAGAGTACTTTCATTTGTTATTTTTTTTTCGATATGGAAAGTAAGAAATAAATCCTAAATTTTGAAGTAAGGAAATAAAAAATAGCTTCAATTTAAGGTCATCGCAACAAAATATCAAAATAATACAGTGGCAACAGCAAAAATATGCCTTATGGCAATATTTTATTACACGTTTTTAATAAAAGCGTGCATTCCATGTCATTATCAATGGTTGATTAAAAAAATAAAATTCTTCCTTACTATGCAGTCTTATAAAACAAACTCATACTTTAAATTTAAGTCCTAATACTAAAGATTCGAATGTGTTTAAATGAACTCCGACCCATGCATGAATTTAGATGGAGATAAAAAGTGTGACACTACATGGCGCCATCTAGTAAACAACTTTAGAGATTGTTGAATAATATCAATTTTTAATAATATTTCAACGAAAGATATTGTTCTTCTATTTCTAAAACTGGTTACCTGTTAATTAATTCCAAAATATATTTTCATCACAACACACATAACCAATATTTTATTAAGTTTAAGGATTTTATCAAATTATTTATACTTACACCGTTACGAACTTCCGGAATTATTAACTTGTGAAAACTTTCCATGACTGTTAAAGATCACTTATTGAAAATTTCAACAAAAAGGACTTATTTATTTCAGGTTATTGTTATGAACAAAACTATCTTGAAGTTCGCGACAATCAAGATGGACGTAGTATTAAAAATGTAAATTGAGTTTTGCGTAACATACTATGTTAAAAGATAAGAAGTCTCGTGTGGGATTTTATTATTTGATATCGCTATATCACATTAAGCATGTGTGATAAGATTTGGTAGTAGTATTATATTTCACTTCGTTTATTTTTGAATATTTAAACGTAATTTATAAAAATAAACGTTTCTATTCACACAGCAGTCTCTAAATGAGGATGTTGGTTTTGTTTCTTGTTTAAAATGCTCGCATAAATAATGCCTGTCTTATACTCTATGTTAACGCGACACCTAGTTGTAAGAGGCAAGAAGGCAATCTGAGCACAATTAAAATAAAAATCAAAACAATAGCTAATTTTGTGCAAGTTCAATATGGTGTTTCGATCACGCGCGGATCGCCCGGAGCAAGCGCTCGCCGTGCGTCCGCACGCGGGACATTTAAAATAATTACAAGCCATCGGAGAAACGTAACAGCCAGTGTTTTGAGACCATTACTTATTTTTTATTAAAAAAAAAAAGATTTAAAAGCGCACACTTAGAGTACTATGTGGCCAATGAGACAATACTTTTTTAGTGATTTTGTAACAAATGTGTATTGTAGTGTGCTCAGTTTTACGATTCAAAACGACTTTAAATTGTTTTGAAACCTAACATTTATTTTTTTAATGACACTATTGTTCAAACTGTACTTGCAACGTTTACTTACTTCGCGTTTACTTAATGGCCCGAGATCCCTGTGCCGTAAGACATAACTTATATCTGAAGGATGAAATGAAACCTTAAGTTCTGAGTAGTGTCTCGTGTACTTATTAACACCAGCATACATATAAAGCTTTATTTGTTACCCCTGGATATGCACCAGGTGAGAAAAGTGACTAAAAGTAAGAACTGCTTAACTTATTTTTAAATGGCTGATTCATATATATAATTTGTATAATATTACTCTGAAGTAATTACTGACTTTCAAGCTCTCCCAACAGTAAATAAACCTTACTTATTAACGTCTGATTTTTAAATATCTTAAGACAAAGTTACATCAGTAAGACAAATTGTAATGACCAAAAATCTCCTGAGCCCTAAGTTATTTTGGAGTTTACTCCTTGAGTGGTATGAAAAATTATGGGTAGTGAAATTGAATGTGTCCGATGTTACGCGTCCCAGTGTTACGCTGTGTAAACTCCAGGCGTCTGTCGGAGCTGACACACACAATTTTTTTTAACATGACAATGAGCGCGGGAGCCCTACACATGCGTTCCTGAATATTTTTGTGAAAACTACTGGATGTCGGTGACGCAGACTCGGTCTCTGTAAAAGTCTGTGCAGGAAGCCTATATCCAGCAGTGGACGTCATCGGGCTGATGGAAGGAAGGAATATTCTACATAAATATATAAATCAGCCGTTTAATAATATGTCACACAGCTCTTATTTTTAGTATTTTTTCTCCTCTAGGCTACGGGTCACAGTAACAATTTTGCACGTATGCATGTGATAATAAATATATGAGACTGCTCAGAACCTAAGGTTTCGTCCTTCAGAAATAAGTTATGTCTGACGACCCTGGTATCTCCGTCTCTAAAATGGTGTATATATAGGTAGTTTGAAAATTCAAATTCTAGTAAATTGAAATTAATTGTGACCGTGTGAATAGAATTGTTAATGCCTTCATTTAATTATTGATCAAAATATATTTTCGCTATAGGTAAAATGTTTAAATTATGATCTGCGGTTAACGTTGCTATAAATACAGTTTTATGAAAATTATTATGTGAATAAAAGAGGTTTATTTTTATTATATTGTTAAGACACATCTTATATATAATTATTTCGGCTGTTAAAGTTCAGGTTAAGGTGTCTTAAAACAAAAGCATGCGGTCGGTTTAATTTAAATCCCTGCCCGTAGTTTTTGCACCCCCAACCGCATTCTCACAGCGGACTTGATGCACTTCAGTTCTGATTGGATCATTACCGAGTTCATCATACCCCGTGCGATCCTCGGGCACAGACAGAGAAGGGGATACCACCTTCATAGTAGGGCTGCATCAGTATCGGAAAATAATACACGAATACTCTAAATACTGACAATTAAGAAAAACGAGAAACAACACTTAAAAAAAGAAAGAAACTTCTTTAGCTCCATATGTATAAATATTTAAGTAACATATTTGTGTAACTTAACTTTAAAATGAATTTACAATTTTGTCCGCTCACAATTTTCGTAACGCCTTCATCAGCTTACTCCTCAAGTTAAGCGAGAGCAAACAAGTTTTACTTCGATATGCTTATGTATATTATATTAAAATATGCTTCTGTATATTTAAACATATACGTAACGTGCGTGGATTATTTTTTATACAAAATATAAGTAAACATTATTAATATTCATCAATATAATTGCAAGAAATAAATATAATATAACACTTATTTTGTAATTCTATGCTAGATTAGAAATTAACATTTTCCCAAAAAAAAAATTATAAAAGTAGATAATTATATTTGCGGATTAAGTTATTTTATACTAAGTTATTTTCTCCCAGGGGGTGGATCTTCCTTTTATCTCCGATATCTGGTCAGATCCACTACGGGTACACGACCCCGGAGCACTCTAGCTGCTATTGTCACTCCCCCTATACCGTTCGGGACAGTAGTATCCGCTTCCTTTCCCTTCTCCCCAACTACCTTCATATCCTTTTACTCCATTCCTTTCCCCTTACTCCTGTCTTTCTAAATAGAGGTAGCGCCATGCTTTAAGCCGAATTGGGCCGGCGCGTCCGTGTACCAGTACCTCTTTCTCACATAAGATCGGCGTGAAGTGGCGACAATGCTGTGGCGTATTGTTGTCGCGTTTCGTTCCGTTTGTGAGACTTCTCGGTGGCCTAAACTCGTCATTAAGGTGGTGACGCATCTGCTTGCCTCCTGATCATGCAAATGGCCATGTGCCTGCTCGTTTACCCCTTGTAAAATAAAAGAAAGGGAAAAAAAAAGCAATTTATCGCGATTGTTATGAATTTCTGCTTAATCTGATCCTGACGCATATCCCGCCCTAAGTTTTAATATTTAGTGTGGCTATATTATAAGCACTTCTGCATTTATTAACCAACTTAAAAAAAGGAGGAGGTCCTCAATTTGACTGTATTTTTTTTTTTTGTGTTTGTTACCTCAGGAATTCCGACTGGGTGAACCGATTTCGATACTTCTTATTTATTTGAAAGCTACTGCTTCTCGTTTTGACAATTAGAATAGAATTCTTTTTTTTTTATTGAAAGAAAGAATATGAACCACCTTTTTAAATATGTACTTCTTTTTGCAGTGTTTATGCTATAAGGCGCGAGCGGACAATGCACTGGAGTCCTTGCATGGCAACCCTGCCATCGAGAAGAAAGAGCGGCACGCAGCCCGGCCACATCGGCCAGGAATTATTCCATATCATGATTATTGGAACTTTATTGCACTCCGTAACTAACAATTGACATTAGGAAATGCAATTTCATATTGATTTCGTAATCTCGGCCGTCGTTTATTTTTATCAATGCAGCAAATCTTTCTATGATTTGCGGCTAACCATCCTCGGCGTTCGTTGTTTTGTCGGCGCGCACTCCGATACGTCATTAAAAGCCCGATTGGTATTAGGTCGGTTAAATTTCCACAGGAAATCGACGCAACCGTCGCAAAGGGTGGGAAGATGCCGAGAAATTATCTTCAGAATAAACCGCTAAACAGGCAATTACACGTCACAGATTGGGGCATTGAGTGGTCGAAGTATAATTTCTCACACCGGGCGGAAGGTGTCGCGGCGGTCACGTCCGACCGCAACGCCCTGGAAGCTCGGATTTCGGCACGAAGACATCACGTTTCTAATAAAAATGGCTCAGCCGGGCATCTGTTGTTGCGTAACCGCGTTTATTGCGGTTAATGGTCGCCTTTCTTCGTGTTAATTTATATCCGAACGGCTCTATAACTCGACTCGTTATCTCCCAAATATATTTCCGTGCGTATCGTTTGTAAACGTATCGCGGCCCCGGCACTTAACCGCGCCATTTTGTATAATTATCACGCACTCTGTATACATTGTTGCTTTGTGCTAAAGACGAGCCTAATTTTGGGCATCGTAAACTTATAATTGCTTCGTGGTTACAAGAATTCTGAAACGACTCTTTTTAACCGACCTTTTGAATGGTATTCAAAGTTTTTAAAACATTAATACTTTTAAGGGCTAGGAGTGGATGCTGCAATAGTCCTGCGAGGTGAGATATATATACCTACACACACCGGTAGAATTAGCGGAACGCAAAAGAGGGAGAATATTAAATTGTAACTTTTATTTTTAACATGTTTTGTCATTAATTAGCAACACTATACCTAAAGTTTAATATAAAAACAATAGTAAACAAAATGCATATTTTTTAGATTTCGTAATGACAGAGAAGCTGTTGAAAATTTTAGATTTTGTGACGGTTCGTTCGTTTCGATTTTAACATTTATTCAATTAATTGTAAACTGTCACAAAATGCCGGTGTGTGTATATATAGAACCAAGTACCTAAGGATTTCAGTCTGCCCTTGGCACACCGTTAAGCTTTCGAAGTTTGAAATTATTTAAACAACACAGACAATACAATTTTATTTATACGTGTAGATGGATTGATTCGTCTTACTAGGGCAACATAAACGGCGGCCATTATAGAGATGGAACGGAATTAAACATAATTCTGATAATCGTAGCTCGGGCGATACAAAAAGACAGAGACACAGAGTGCGGCCGCATTAGTGGTGGTGGGGGGATTTCAATATTGAACGTGATGAGGCGAGATTTCATTTACGGGCATAGCCTATGTTCGACGAAGTTTATACAATTTTGTAGGCATCAGTAGTCACTTATGATAAAGCATGCACATTTGCGCCTTGTCAAATTAAAAAAAATGACCTCTTTGATGCTTTTAGTTGGTCAAAGAGCTTCAGCCATTATAAGTTAATTTTCTGGATCTCTACTTTTTACTATATATATGGTTCTATGCCCGTTTCTTTACACTCCAACTTACAAAAATATGTAATTGTCAGAGGTAAAGTAGATTTACTATTATGTGATTCAATCCAAACTTAAAACTCCAATGAATCATGTATATATTTTTTATGATAACAACATTAAAATCCTATATAATTTCATCAACCAATGATGCATATATGCAAAAACTTAATCGCGCTTTTGTGTATCCAGTTGTCCACGTCGTGTAGAAAATCGTGAGCAAAACAACGACGCGGAGACAGGCGCGTTAAACGCTATGGATTGCAGCCATACCTCATTATTGGGCTCCGAGCGGGATCAGCGCCGACAGGCTTGCTGGTTCCACATGGTAATTCGAGTACTCTTCACTATCCTTAACCACCAGCACTAAGAAGCGGTATTAAACTCTATTCTCTAACATGCACGGTTTATAATTAACTGGCAGTGTTTCCGCTTAAGCCCTGCTCACCTCAAGGACCCACAGTCTTCGTTAGGCAGTTCCATAATTAAAAATTAAATTGACGCGCGGCCGACCGCTGAAAGTTGTATGAGCAATGGTGTTTTTGTAAATGTAGTTTGTGAATATTTATTGTACCAGCGAAACTTTTTACCGACTTTCAAATAAGGAAAGTACAAAGGCTTTAAAAGCCTCAGTAGCGCCCTGTGTGAAAGTCTATTATGGCACCCACTCTAACTACAAAGTTTAAATTTAATTGGAGGCGAAGGAGAATATTGGGAGATGGCTTCATATCTCCATAAATATGAAGAGGAGTCGCTGATAAACACTTTACTTCATACAAATTTGTCTTTTGGAGATCTAAATAAACTTGTAGTAGCTTTAAGTATATTTTGATTATACATAAAGGTGATCGTAGCTTAAGTCATCAGTGGCCGGCATTTGAGTCGATTGCTAGGTGAAGCAGTTCTTACCACGTTCATCTATAACCCGGTGTTATAGATGGATGAACCTTTCTAACACTGGTTCAAATATCTAACATCCTCCGTGTTCCGGAAGGCACATAAAACAGTGGGTTTCAGTTAAAGTCACTGAGTGATACTATTCGTGAGATTGTAGAGATTGACGTCAGACGGTAGTCGGTCATCTTTCTCGCCTCACAGCCACATCTCTGCAACTTAAACGGATCCTGGTACTAGACAGGAATAAATTTAGGAATAAGAAGTATTTGTTTCTATTGCTCGCTGCGCAACTCG
>JANCMC010000003.1:535377-546047 GCA_024363005.1 Charaxes varanes
GTGGCCGGTAGTTGCAACACGCTGGCGCCGTTCCCCGTTTCCACTATTAACCCTTGAGGTTGGGGCTGCGGGTGTAGGGCGTTAAGGTTTCCTCCTGTAACAATAAACAAAGTAGATATAAAATGAGCACTTGATGAAACTGGACACAACAGATGAAATGACTAAAGCATTAATTAAAATTATGCCATTGGTATTTTGTTTTAAAAAATCTTTACATTCAAATATGCATTGAAAGTTGTCTCATTTGTTAATAGAAAATACGTATTTTACTACGATTATTTTCACTATCAGAATATGAACAATTAAAATTCTTTCAGTCTTAATTTAAAACCATAGAAAGGTCGCTATATTGTCGTCTTTAATATATAAGTCAGTGTGCAATAGGCTAATGCGTGTACGACATGCAGTGGGCAACAGGGCTAATCCAATTATGTGCGTGCCACCGTAAACTGACACTTCTACTAATAACGTGTAGGAGTTAATGCCTCTTGCGTCAAAACATTATTTTGGATAGGGAAGCACAATGAGCTCATTGCGTAGAGTCATTAGTTACAAAGGTCAACGTTACTTTTTTATTTGCATCATGTGTAACGAAGTTATTATACGTACACTTGAAAAGTTAGGTGTTCCTAATCATCATAATATAAATAATGAAATGTTAATTTTGATGGCTATTTTATATTCTTGTACTGTATATTAGTAAACTGTATATTATTTCACTAACGATAGAAAAATCAGCCTTTACTCCGGTAAGGGTAATCATTTTCCTCATTAAATTGATAAAACGGTAAAGGGTCTGAGATAATATCATCAAAATGCCGGTATTACCATTCCGAACCCATCGCCA
Source organism: Charaxes varanes (assembly GCA_024363005.1). Taxonomy (NCBI): domain Eukaryota; kingdom Metazoa; phylum Arthropoda; class Insecta; order Lepidoptera; family Nymphalidae; genus Charaxes; species Charaxes varanes. The sequence goes on from JANCMC010000003.1 coordinate 536,225, forward strand.
TGAATCAAATCAAGGAGATAGCGCGAGGCATCAATCAGCCTAACTCAGGGCAGGCCCTAATTTGGGTTTCCCATTGTTTGCTCCAGCCCTAACACCAGATAAGCCAGTTTACTTCGCTGGGAGATGCGCGATGCGTCGGGAATGAGCCAAGCAAGCCAGTAATTGATTCGGCCTATGGTTTATGCGTTTTATATTCAAGAATGCATAATACATCTCTGTGGATGTCGCATAATCAATGGGTTCGAGTACTGACCAACTATAGACGGACCTGGTTCTACATTGTTGAATCGTTTGAAATTCTTGTTAAGAATTGGTTTATTTAATCTTTCAATAATTCTTAAGGAAGGTAGGTATAAGGAATAATAAGTAATACCGGAGTCAGATATAGCTCAAAGTGTTTGAACATTTTTGACCTTGAAGTCTATAAAGTACTACAAAACTTTGTGAGTCATCCAAAGTTCCCGACCACAGAACATGACCATTGAAATGATCATTCAAATGAAGCTATGTCCGGCTCCGGCATAATAAAAACTTATTTATGTTTTATTATTTCTTTACGATTGAATTATGTTATATACTAGATACGTATTTTAATTTTGAATAAATCAGTTAATATTATTATAATTTTAAATATTTTAAAAATTCTTTAATTGCGTTTCGTGACGATCCAAACTTGGCAATATATATACGTGTTATAAGCGGTGTACGTACATTTTATATGTAGTCAATTTAGCATAGAAGCAGGATTCTGTTTGAATAATATCGCACAAAACGGAGGTAGCTTTCGATCTAACAATCGTTCACTTGATTGAACGCCAGTACCCTGTAATGATGTGACGTGCATTATTCTGTTACGTCACTAGTTCTACTCGAGTTTTCCAATACCTCAGTTAACCAATTACAGACAATATAAACTCGATTCAAATTTCTCATTCGAGATGAGAGTCCCGAATACTTTAGTTAAATAGGTAGGTCTGTAAGTCAAACAAACCGAGCAAGTGCGAGTCAAAATCGAGCATTAAAGGTTCCGTACCGTCACTTAATACTTTTAAAGGTTTTTTTAAAGATTTATACTTGTCATAAGATAAATTTACTTCGACAAAGTCACTGCGATTTTATTTTCAATTTAACGGTTTTCGGATTCTTTCCTATACTTGTGCTACAAGATTATTACCAAATTCCATAATTCTAGGTCAATGGAAAGTACCCTATAGGTCTTGGTACCCATTGGAAAAGTGTGGGAAAGGTATGGGAAATGCGACATAGACGACCATACCTTTTGATTGCATACACTTAGAGGGTTGATATTATACAGCTTCAATGCACCGCAGACCTTAGTATGTGATAGTCATATCAACTTTCAAGTCTACGCGTTCTTGAGAAAAAGGGTCTTGAAAGACAGACGGACGATGAGGTGATTGTATAAGAGTTCCTTATTTCCTTTGGAGGTACAGAACCCTAATAAAATGAAACCTCGATAGCTCTACGCTTTATATCGTTGACGAATTGAAATCTACATTATGCCTAGTTAAGAAAATTTGACTTTATATCGGAACTCGGATGCAAGCGAACTCGAATCGGACTTTATATGATCGAGTACTAAGCGAAATTCATGCGAGTCACACGAGTCGCATCACTAGCTCAGTAATAAGACCTCAGCCATTGGATGTACTTTGGGTCTCACAATGTTCCTAATGAATACAGTAAATGCGGCAAAGGATCGAAAGCTAACAGGGCGGAGTTGACGTGCGCTGAATGGATTTGCATAAAGCGGGTCAGAATGTCGGTATGACTAATGCATTACATCACAAGTTAGCATAGGTTGTCCCCATGAGCGGTGACGAAAACCCTGGAGCTAGATAAAAGTGCTATCTATCGAATCCAATTAGGAATTCCTATCACCCAAAGACACCAAAAAAACATCAAAATAGGTCAAGTTTTTGGCCTTTTACGCAAATTTTATTATTGAAAATAGCCGATTTCCGCAAATTTAAGAGCGTTAATTGAAATATTGACAAAGTTTGACCATTTACGCGTTTACGTCGCTATAGGGTTATTTAACAAACAGAGAACTAGATATATTTTAAGAAAAATAAGGCTTTAACAATTCGATGGCACAGATATATTATGAATATATCTAAAAATACCCGATTCTAGTCGCAAATAAACAGTCGCAGGTCTTTTTTGATATACCATTGAATTCAAGTGAATGTATAATTGAAAGTAAACTGCTATTTATCAGGCTCGGGAGGTACAAAGCCGGTTGGCACGGTCCGCAGCCGTGACGTTAATTCGCAACCCTTTCTGCCAATTAGTTTCGAAATATCCACACTATTGTGCTGGCAACACCGCCTTTGGGACTTAGCAAGGATTATCATGCACTCTAATGTCAACTTTATTTAATTAAGCAATACGGTTGAAATTCCAATGTGGGCATGAGTCATATGTTGGCGATTTTGTAGGAGTCCTAGGTTTAAGTCAATGGGCTTCTTAATCCAGCCTCGCAGGTCGTTACGCGTTATTATAACGCGGATTCGAGCCGGCTACCTCTTCGCTCATTTACATCTCATTAGGGCTATTATTGGACTAGGAGAGGCATTGTGCGCGTTTCGTTTCTGCCTTTCAGCAATTGTGCTGTTTTCTCGGAATACATCACAATGATACGGCTTATAGTAATCAATTAGGGTTCGTCTCGCTTCGGTTTCCAATATAAATGACATTATGGTAAAGGCAAGTATAATTTTATAAACTAAACTTTACCTGTGTCGAATAATCTCGTCTTTTCTTCTCGTTGTCTGACAAGCCTTACGTGGTATTTATTTAGGTTATGGTGATGTAAGTAAGAAGACGAACAAGCCAACGTCTGATGAGTAGCTAACATAGTTTATAGACTCTAGTATGCAAGTGCCTGGGTTATATAGCGAGGCACTCGTTTCCAACTCTATATGACCCTTCCTGAAACAACTTGAACCACCTTACTTACCAGTAACACGGGAATTGTTGTATGTGTTTGATATATTTCCCTGACCTACGTCTTTTCCCTTATTCATCTGCTCTTCGGGAACTTTTAAAAATACAGAAATGTTTAAAACCCTAAGCCCTATCTCTTATTGTCATTTAAGCAAAACTTCCGTAATTTAAAATTAGATCAGATACCCCAGCAGTTGTTTGGGACACATCAGCCGTCTCCGAAGCCGCTTCCAGCAGTGACATCAATTACGCGTGCGGTCCGTATTAGGTGGACACGCGGCGATTCACGGCGCGATACCACGTGATTGATGGTAATTAAAGTGGACCGACCAGGAGCTGGGAAACCGGCGACCTCGCGGCCAGGGTTACGGACTTACTGACGCGTGAAGTGCGTATTTTTTGACGCGAAACGACTAATTCGACGAGTTAGTCGCCAGGAATGCGTCGTCGCATTAATTAATAACAGTGTGGCGACACGTCACCACTCTCCAGGGACTCTACGACTCTAACACAACTTGGGTAGGCAATCTCTCATCTCGCTCGTGGCTGATATCGTTTACTGAGTGTATACAGTTTTGTTTACTTAGTTACGCGTGTTTTTTTTTGCCATATTTGGTAGTATACAAATTTTAATGCTATAAAAATTTAACTCACTTAATCACATTTAATTATTCAATGCGAAGCAATAAAGATAAGTCCACTTAAAATGTTGGACAGTACGGATCTTTTTGTATAAAGCATTCAAGGAAATGTGGTTCTTAAGGATTGAGGTGTAAGTGCTCATTTACAACGGTGTTCTTGGGATGAATCTTTGCAGTTAGTGGAAGGAATCCAGTGTCTCATCAGTGTCACCGCCAATACGAGCAATTAGAGTAAAGGAACCAGAAATGTTGTCTCGGGTTTCTAATATATTTTATATACCGCATAATAAGATTTATATTTTAAGTAAGTCATATTTTTGTCTAGTTGTTCATTATATTGTGATGGCTGAAATTGAAAAAATTGAAATCAATTCAAAAATTAAGCAAAGAGAGATAAGAGGACATCCATAAATTAGGTCACACGAATTTTACGATTTTATAACTCCTCCCCCCCGAGTCCTAGTCACAGGTTGTCACATTTTCGAAACCCCTCCAACGTGGTGTGACATCACATATTTTTCAATTTTATGCATATATTAAAAATAATGAAAAAAACAGCAGTTTCAAATTTTTTGAATGATTTTAATTTCTACATCACTCCCTAATCGTTGTCACACCACACTCACCACATTTTGGTGATACTCTACCTCCTTTTTAGGGTTGACGTAAGTTATGAAATATTATCTCAGTATCCAATCTTTTAATTAACGATTTTGAATAAATTTTGTGTGCTTTGAAGGACATGTAAAATTATCACCAGAATATCAAAAAATAATATTTTTTGACTTTGCTTACTAGTTGTTTGTACTAATACGCAGTGCTTTGCACTTACGAGTCGCGTGATTGGTCCGTCTGTGCTAATGCTATTAGCAGTTAATGTAATTGGAATTGGCTTACTTTCAACAACCTAATTATTTCCGCAATGTGATACTTTGTAATTCTTTAGTGCTGCGATTTAGAGTTCCGTACGAACACTAAATGCGTCCATTAAATATCTTACTTTTTAAGACTCGCATTTTTATATGACACGAGTCAGGGGAGCAAGGACTCTTGACTTGCCTGACGCTACTCATTTTCTTGAAGGTCCGCTTATATGCGGATAATAATGATATTGCCATTTTAGGTACTTTTATCAGCATGAAACCATACACAACATACTGATTTTTTCATCCTGGAGGAAGCTGGGTCAGCGAGGCAACAAAGTCTTTGCAAATAGCATGGTTGTGGATAATATGATGATAAACATGATGATGATGATGATGATGATGGTGATGATGATAATGATGATGATGATGATGATCTAGGTGATGTCAGTGGATTTCAGTGTTCGGACTCGAAGGCACTTAGTCTATGATTCCTCTATTTAGAATACAAATAAAAATTAAAGAATTCTCAAGTTATAGAATTTAGCTCAAGTATGTTTAAAAATAATTACTCAGAGTGTTTTCTTATGTAAGCGTTGTGAATCGCTGGTGAACATGGAAGAAACCCTAGGTGTCAGCCGTTCAGCCGATCAGCCGCTTCAACCAACGTGTAAATTTTATAATCAGCTTTATGCTAATTGTATTAGAGTCGCATGATAGTCGCGTGCCCGACTTTGTTCACATGTTGCCCTATCTGTGTAAACAAATAACATGCGATTTAATCCTTTAGAATTAGGGATCTTTGAGAACAGCATGCAAGCTTATCAGAAAGGGCATTCCTTTAACCATAGTGGTTTGGTTCGTTTATTATCTTTTATATCGGGGTTAACGCAGACAGCACTTGCAGGTATCGGATACGTACCTGGGTCATGTGATCTAGGTGTAGGTTTAAAGTGTCCACTAACACTCATCTTCAAAGCCCATGTTACCTTCTCTGCTCAACCATTGTCTGTCTAATCTTATCCTATACTGATATCCTTTTTTATCCTTTATCAATGTGATGGTGGTGATCAATCGTATGTTCTCTATTGTAATTAGTCAGGGTCTTAAGAATTTGGCGTAGAGTAATAGGGAGAGGATAATAAAGACGTTAGTTATCAAAAGAGATAATACAGGTACGGTCAGTTGCTAAAGTGTAATATTATCATTTTATTAATAGGGGCGAACGGGTCGGTGGATCACGTAGCTGACTAGAGACGCTCATGGTCAACTGCACTACCAAGGAAGAAAATATTTATGCCCCCGCCTTTGTTGCTTACCATCAACGCCAACCCAAGAGAAATTATTGGTTATTGTTTTATTTGATCCAATATAAATATTGGTTATTGTTTTATTTGATGAATCAAAATAAACAACAAGGCAAGACAACAATAAACACTGGAAGTTCTAGAAATTGACAAGACAATTGGCTAACAGCTAGAGTATAGAAACGTCTACTCATCTAACTGTCGTTACCTGCATATATTTGAGTCCGATCTTTAAATATACCACTTCAATGGTCTATTCGACGTTAGGTCGTCATAATCATTACAATCACAATAAGTACATAAATAATTACGAGGTAGGTGTACCGCAAACTTCGTCCATTCCCCGTAGCAATTTGAGCAACCATTAAGCAATAATTTGATCGAATTTTATATCCATCACGGCGGAGTGGATGGAACCATTAGCCGGCTTCCTTCCGACTCCCCGCGGAAATCTCGCCGCATTCAAATATTTAATTACTTCGGCTCTCGATCATTTATAAACCCGGGCGGGAGTGCTATCATAAAACGCGCTAATGCCTTATAATTAAAATATTCTCAACGAGCCGCGGCGTAATGGCACCTCCGGCGACCGGCTCCTCCGATGGAAAAAAAACGCATAAAAAATTACATTCACCCCAGAGCGCTCACCCCTTGTGTAGGGAAAATCGATTAAAAAGAGGAGTCGCGGGCGGAGCGGCGCGGGGTCGGCGGAGAGTTTAATATGTACGAAAAAATGCACGGGAGCGAGGGAGGGTGGACCCGCTCCTTCTCGAGCTGCTTCAATTTTTATAATTACGTTCATATGAGCGCGGCTGCGGCTGCGGCTGCGGCTCCGCACCGCAGCAAGAAACGCACCGCGCCCGACTGCCCTCTCGGCTGCTCACTTCATATTCAGGAGATGCTTAATGCAAATTGGCTTTTACATGATATTTGAATATATAATATTACATGTTTTTCAATTTTTCACGCATATCTGTAGGATGCAAAGTTTGAGGCGTCGTCCTAAGAGAACGTGGAGTTGTACTTTTTAGACATCACTATTATGTTTGATCGCACGTGCGTACGAAGTAAATTCGTTTGCATCGAGCATTCGCTTTCTATTATGATTAAAACTATGTATATAACGAGTTTGGAGTTTTGTAGTATCAAGTTCGTGTACGATTATTTAAAATGGCATATTTTATCAGTGTATTTTAATCAAATCTATTTACATTTAAAAAATGTATAAATTTATATAAAGACATCTTGCAAACAGGGACGATAATATAGTGTATTGTTTAAATAAATTTATCAGCAGATCTTTTTTTTTACTTAAACTTTTTTTTCTGAAAACTTTTTAGGTTTTTCCGCACACCCGCATTCGTCACCGATTGCTCAAACGCATGAGAGTGTATAGTGTAGAAAATGGTAAAAACATACATCCTTTACATCATATCAACTACGACTCTTTAATGAGAGATTAGTTAACCGTGTTGATTTGAATTATAACCTTATTAACAACACTGAACACAACATACATGAGATTCGGAATAAATGGCAGATAATATGTTTAGTGATATGGCCCCAAGTTTGAGACGCGCCGCGATCCCGGGAGAGAGAGGGTAAGACGGGACAAGAGACGGTTTGCAAATGAGCGCGCACCCACACACGCACGCTAATCCGCCTCTATACGCCACCTACATGTAAACTTTATAAATATCTATCGTTTTTTTCATCCCGGTACAGGAATAGGGGGGGGCCACCCGGGGGGAGGGGGAGCCAGAGGGGGGACGTGTTGGATTTCAGATTGCTACGAACTGCAAAAATGAGGGATGAAAGAAATATAGCTTAAAACGCAGATATTTCCCGCCGTCTTGAGGGGAGGGCGTCCGAGGGGGTCGGAGGGGGTGTGTGTGGAACAAAGTGGAGTGGCGATATTGAGCCGAATTGAAACGAAGCGTGAGCGTCCGTTGTAATGCGAATTTATAATTTGGACATTCGCGGCGCTCTTTGAACTTCGGGGTGGTTGCGGGGGTGCACTCGCGAGGACCGGTGTGATTTACAAACAGGGGTGCAACTTCGACTGTGGTCAGATTCTTGGCAATCACTTAGCTTCCGGCGTTATTTAGCCGAAGTCCAAAGCAAGCAGGAACTAACTATCTATAAATAAGCGACTTAAAAAGGCCAACAATTATGCAATATTATGACCCGAATGCTATGCTTGTGTGACATTCAGACTATGTCTTATTTCACTAGTAGCAATAGAAGACGACTACAGAGAGATTATACAAAGTTTATTTGCGTATTATGCAATGTCCCTTTACCTGCTTGTCATGAATTTTTGCAAAAACGCCTCATTTTTGTTGCTTATCAAGTTGCGAAATTCGGCCGGTCCGAGCTCTTCCCTGCTTTTCCTCAAACCTTGAGGTTATTAGCGCAAGAATTACAATGAGTCGTGCTGAGGCGTATCCTCATTGCAGGTTAACGCGTATGTCCGCCGACCTAATTGTGCGACGTCTAATCGGGATATGCGACATGCGATAATTGCGACAGATTACGGTTACAGAACAAGGTACACAAATCTAGCAGACACGGCCAATCATTCTAACTCTAATAACCTTTCCTTCTTTTAAATAAAAACCGACTTCAAACCGTCAGAACTGGACTAAATAGATGGGATCACACATAAAAAAGAATAATCAAAATCGGTTCACCCAATCGAAAGTAACAAACATTTTAGAAAATACAGTCCAATTGAGAACCTCCTTTTTTGAAGTCGGTTGAAAATATCACAATCTTTTTCTACTGTGCATTAAAACATGACAAAAATGTATGATCGTGAAATTTTGGTTAGTTTGCGAGAGATTACCGTTACTAAATAAGACATATAAATCTTGTAGATGCGGCAACTATTTCTAAGCTGGAAAATATTATAATATACCAGCTGTGCCCGCAACTTCGTCCTCGTAAAATTAGGTGAAAAAAGTAGATTTAATATTTGCGTGATGATATAGCCTATAGCTTTCCTAGATAAATAAGCTATTTAAAGAAAGATTTTTTCAAATTGGACCAGTAATTCTGAGATTAACGCGTTCACGTAAACAAACAAACTCTTCAGCTTTATATATTAGTGTAGATATAGGTATACTATACATATACAGTATACTTTCACTCAATGACATGACGAAAATTATTGGAAATATTTCTTTATAATATAAATATTTCTGTATAACAATTGTTTTGAAAATATTTGACTGTCAATTCTCTGTGAAATCACAATAAATATGGTTGTATCATATGTAGTTATTATAATAGAATTGCATTAATATGGAAGGTGTTAAAATCGCTGTCTGTGTACTTCCAATACCTGTGGGGTAGTTATTTAAAAATATATTGAAATTGAAAATATTATGATAAAGTGCCACGTCTGTAAAGTGTCTGTGACTCTATTATGAATATTCGTTTTTGAAGAATTATGTGAATACTCATTTAATTAAAGTCTAGTGTCATGTCTACCAGGTTCTGAAGCCACCGGCTTTATTATACACAATTGCGAGTCTTGCTAATTCACTAATGAGTTATGTAGGTGTAGCGCGGGCGACAGTGTTTCGCTAACAATTGCCTCACATTAGTACTAATCAGACAAAAACTTTACATAGCGGCTGTATGAGTTCAGAACTAAATTAGTAGGCAATGACTAAGAGCGAAGTAAATGGAAATTGGTTTTAGGAAGTCCAGTGATTTTCGAATCGATTATAGAGAAGTTTAATGTGATCAGATGTGATGTGGGTGCTTTTCCAGATAGTGCAGAGTATTTGGTAGACTAGATTAAAAACACAACATTTTAAAACATAGTCCCTGAAGTAAAAGATACCGCTGACATGTCCAAGAAGGAAAGAGTCTCTAATCTCTAAAAACGTTCAGATTAAAAAACAACTCGGCCATAAAAGTCGACGCGGGGAAAGTGAAAATTGTGTGCGTACGTGGAGTGGAGGAAAAAAATATTAAAAATTAATCAAGACCCGGCCCGGCCCGGGTCGGGGAGAAAACGGCGGGGAGCACA
>JANCMC010000003.1:617201-637531 GCA_024363005.1 Charaxes varanes
CTCGTGTTTATTGCAATTTAAAGAAATGTTAAGAGCACGCTTTTTGTAAACCCTGTTTATTATACAGCATAAAAATACTTGGATTTGTACGTGTTTTTTTTTTTAATTTTTTGGCGTGAAACTGCACCATTTTTACTAATCCTAATCGAGATTTTTATATGTATTTCGATATAACTTGACTTTTTTTAGACTTTGTCAGAAACTTATGTGGATTACACAGTATTAACAAAAAAATTATCCCCTATAACATTTAATACCAATTTCGTCAATTTTGCAAATCACTGATATAAGTTTGAAATATTTTTTGTTCCAAAAGAATACTTGGCATGACGTTAAAACTACTTACTTCCTTTACACTAAACGATTTTAAGTAAATAAAAACTGCACCGATCTCGTAAATAACGAGTAACTAAAACCTTGTATTGAGTTACGAAAACGAATTCATAAGTGTTATTACGCAGCCTGTTAGACCACCTCACACGGAGAGAGAGCTCCGATGTGAGGGTCTCAATTGGTCGTAATGAGAATGTGTTGGGCTGTGATTGGAGTCAGCACTCCTGGCTTTCATACGTTCGCATGGTCATTCCTCTTTGACCCCGCAAACTGACTGCGCTCTATATTAAAACGCTATCAAACCTCGGACGTTAGAATTACTACTACTTTTAGATTGTCGTGAGACTCTAGTTTACTTTCCCTGGTACATAGTTAGGAAAACGTGCACAGAAAATTATTATTTATTATTAAAATTATAAAAAGTACTACAATTCAATTTGAAAAAAACAATCGTCAATTTCAACTCTATTTGGTCAATTTTTATTGAAATAAAAACATATACTTATAAGGGGAAGTAATGAATATTGCCGTAGTTAATCTCGTCGTTGCTCATACATAGTAACATATAGGGTTTATAGAGCTATGTTGCGGAGAGTGGCCCGAGGCGAGTTACTTATCTGTGCCATCGGCCCGGTTAATATGCTTATTAAATTATGTCGATGGCAGGACCCGGGCCGGCGAACCCGTAGCTTTAGGGAGTAATTAACGGAATGAGCCTTATCCTGAGCTTTAATCACCGTCTTAATTATTGGTTTTGCGCCAACGCTGCGGTATTAATGCCCCTCGTGCGCTTATATGACGCTAATCTTCGCAAACTGTAGGGTTACTTGAGTCATCATAAAAGGTTTTTTATGAACCAAAAGATCAAAATAGTAATAATACACCAGACATACAATTAACGCAAATGTATAAAATACTAAGGAATGCCCACAACTGTGATTAACGGCCTGTGCTTTTTTAATATATAAAAATAAATTTGATTTTTGTTAACTTTACGTTGCACGAGTTACTTCTTTGTTCTGAATTACAAACATCCGAACTATATATTAAAACACATAAAAACACACCCTAACAGTGATCCGGGGTCAACAGGCTGCAAGACAAGTAATTGTATCTTCATTAAGATATGAAAGTTCGTATTTGGTTCATTAGAGAGGAGACGAAGGTGCATTATGACATCGCAACCGAGCGCCTCCATTAGCGTCTCCAGGCTTAATTAGAGGTTCACGCAGGTTGTCCACGCCCACGCGTCTATCTGTGGCACCCGAATTAAAATCAAACAAAACACCGGAACTCGCGTCCGAACTCGACATTCCATACAAAGCGATGTACAAAAATGCCCAACCGTGCGATTTGCGAGTAATTCTATGCCCCAAACAACATCTTTGTGGAGCCAAAAGTCAGCTTCGGTTTTATATGACTTATCAACCTTTAAGACAACAACGTATTCTTTGAGGTTTATATAACGAGGTACAAACGGATAGGATATGTCTCGAGTATCTTCGTTTTTACTCTAGATAAGCTTTTTTAAAACCTTTTGTCAATAGTGGTCACGAAGAGAGCCCAATGAGGTGAGGGTTTCAATATGAACTTGAGCAATCCAAGCTTCTAATGTCATAGTAGTACTGTGTTGTAAGCGACAGTGACCTTCAAGAATAGAGCATATTTATTTACCTAAGATCAGCAACTGGTAGTGGGCAGTTGATCCTGGCTATCGGCAGTCACGTACTACCAGTGGGAGCACGTTGTCACGTAACAAAAAACAAAACGGACACCTCCCGACAAACCGTTTTCCCGCAATCTTCGATCACAGGATTGGGGGCGTCTCGTGTTATCTCCGATTGTCTGCACTTAACGCGCACTTTACGCCGAGTGCCCCTCGAGAGGAAATTGAAAGCGATCACTTTCCCGGCTATCTTATCACTTTGTGTAACACTAATTAATCGATGTGAGCCGTGACGCTACGAAATAGCGAGATCTTTCGTATGTAGGTTGCCTAAATAGGGAAGTGTCTCCACCGTACAGAATGCTATTTGTTTATTATTGTATTAGATCTAACGGATTAGCTCAGCAATTCGTACAGTGGTCCTGCTGGCAAGAAGATTTTATTACTATGACGATGGTGGCAAACAAGCATAAATGACACATTGATGTCCAAATGTCTACAACCATGAGATTTTTTCGAAAATTTTTTGTCTTGCACAAGATTTTGTTTGAAAAGAATAAAGCTTTTGCAACATTGCTGAGGGTTAGCAACGAGTGGGTATAATAAACTCGTGGTGTTGGTAAGCATATACAGGCTACGTTTGTTTGCCATCAGGCAAGCCCTATACGAGTTTGCCACCTTGATTACATAAAAAAAGAGTGAAATAATGGTCACACCGAAGCGGGCGGTGATATATCGGTGAGAATAGACAAAAGTGTCGCGGGCGGAGCGGCACAATGCGATGGAATGTGGTCGCACGGGCCGCTCGCTCGATGTCGTGCGGCCCGTAAATGCGGATTATTAATAACCTGCCTTTACTGAACACACGGCCCGAAAGCGTCTTACTTTTAGGGTCACTGCAGACTGACGCAATTCGTTCTGGGCTATTCTCAGTGCGAAAGTCAGCCAATTAGGTCGAATAAATATTTTGTTACCAAATTAACATATACTAGTTTTTAAATATATGTATATGCTATATATAACGTTCAAGAGGTCGATATCTATAAAGAAATTTTGACTTTGACTTCGAAGTGGCAAAGACGCGACTAATTTATCGTTACTCTAAATTTTACTTAAAGAGCTTCCAAATATGGTTGTAAATGCTTGGTCTTGCACCTCTGCATTGCTACTTACTTTAAGTGGTCTACCGAGGGTTTACATTGTCATGCCATTTCCAGTCTTACGAAAAGAGATTTAGGTCGAATTTACACTGTCGTGCCATTAGTTGCTTTGCCGCCACTCCATCGGTCTGCACTGACCCTTACCCTGAAGCATCCATTTCACCTGTTCTAGCCGATCGACTCTTAATTTATTCGCTTTACTTTTTACGACGTTGTGATAGCCTTATAAAGATTTAAAAAATACACGATATAAATATTTAAATACGCCTCATTATGAGCTCTAGTCTTAAATAAGTCATTAAAATAATGAGGCACCTTTCTTACATATATTTTTACATACAAATATAGTCAAAACTGAATATAACGACATCGGTTGGTGTGGAATCGGTTATAACGACTAATTGGCAACGTCTCGGATTAATCCTATATAAATACATGTGGAAACATATCGCTTATAACATCATCATCAGCAACATAATGGTGAAAATTAAAGTTAAACTACATTTTATATATTTCTATACAAAAGTAGCTCTTTGCCTGACAGTGGGATGCTTTTATGCTTAATTTATCAGTGTAACTTAATTCTTCATTGTTTCATATCTCACTTCGTTATGCAAATGTTATTAAAGATGTATAATACAAAAATACCCATATAATATTGTTATCGATGGATTCCAATTTTCTCCCCTCGATTTTATCATCCCCACTCGCATCCCCGAACAATGCATGACAATGGGTTCGGTGGGGATTATGGCGAATTGTGTGGGTTCATATATTCGCAACAATAAGACAAAATAGTTATAATGTCGCATGTGCGTAGATTTTACCGCGTTCGGAACTAATTGGGATATTTCATAATGCGTCGATTATTGAATGTAACATCTGCTCAATCTATCTATTTTGGAAAAATACGTTATGTTCCCTTAATATTTGTTTATTCCGTGAGCATCTGTATTGAAGTATACATATATTTTAAGTATTAGTAAGTTTGTGTTTCTTAATACAAATAAAAATTGTCAGTTATCTCTTTCTCATCCGAAATAACCTTAGAAAGACATATTTGTATCGGTAGGATAAATCTCTTTTCAGCACGGCTTTACCAGTAGAGTGGTAGAAAGTGTTCAAAATCAGGCCAGCCAGGAGGTCAAATTAGGGGTCATCCATAATTACGTCCCACCAAAATGTGAAATTTTATAACAACAGGCAGAGGGAGTGGTCAAAAACTTTGTGACTTCACACGTTAAAATGTTTTTAAAGTTAATAAAAACATTGAACAAAAATACTGAAGCTGTTGTTTTCATTTAATTATTTTTTATATGTACATGCATAAAAATTGACCTATATTGAATGTTACATCAAGGGGAGGAGTTTTTAAAATGTGACAACCTGTGATGAAGACGGGGGAGTTTAATAATCCTAAAATCATGTGATATATCTTATGGATGACTTCGACAAATCTATTTTTTTATATCTCCAAGATGCAATTGAACTTACTACTTACTTTCTACTCGCGGGGCGGTAATATTGGAGACGTCGTCACAAATAAAAATGTAGGAAAATAAATTTTACTTTAATCAACTCACCGTTATCTACATAGACTGCATGAGGGCTAAAAAATCTGAACTACAATAGAAGTAATGTCTTCTTGAACTGCAACTTTACGTGACTTCAATATGATATTTACATAAATAACCCACAGCGAGTGCGATTAGGAAAGAAATGGACAAAAACTTGTTCATTTATTTGGAATAAAAGTAAAAAAAAACCGCTATTATTGGTGGAAAAAAAAATAATAACATTAGAAAGGGCAAATGAGTTATCAAGGCGTGTCGTATTAAATGGAAAAATCGGTATGAAATTACCGATCACGATTCGAGCAAGATCGGTTTTTGTCGTCGTACCTATGCACTCGGTGATACGAACGAAAAACGAAATCGTCCCATTTTCGGTGTTCCGGACGTGAGATAAAAGCTTATTTATGGGCTCCTTACGAGCTTTTTACAATGCAAACGAATAAGGTTTAATGCACCGAGACTCACACATGCCACTTATTATCCACTGCAACATGATTTTTACGCAAACCAAATAAAACCAGCAATTGATAAAAGGAGTCAATAAATTTGGCACTTTACACGGACGATAAAAAAAAGGTTTTAATTTTATTACGCTTTTTTGACCGAAATATGTCTATTTTCGCCACTTAACCCTAGCGTTTTTTGTGAAAATTCATTTTTTGACCGATTTTCAAATGATATATTGAATTTAAAAACCGTAAATTTTATTTATGTGTAAGTAAAACATTTCTTTATATAGTTTGGCTGATTAATAACTGTAGTTATTTGAATTTGTCGTTCATGTTATTAGGCGCGTATATACGGAACAACGGATGGTTTTTATGTGTATATGATGGATTTTAGACGTCGTGTCGTGAGTTCGATTCGCTGTAATTAGTTATACCGTTATGAAGTACTTGAAATTGTCAATGAGTGGGTTCACTGATTGCCACTCTGGATGTCGTGATGTAGGGTTTTTTTATTGTCTGCTACATTCCATTAAACCGTGACGGCAATTTTAAATTATTTATAGAATCAGGTATTGCTTTACGAAATAGCCCAAATTACGCTATATCGACTAAACCGTTTAGATTAACATATTAGGGGTCAAACGTTAAAGGGGAGTTGGTTTTGACCAAAATGTGATATTGTGTGACAGGAGGAGTCAAAAGCTTTCTGATTTCATGTGATTGTATGTTGATTTTATTAAAAATTAAAAAAGAACATTTTGAAACGGGCTCTTCTTTTAACTATTATTAATATTTATTTAAATAAAATTTTAAAATATGTGATATCTCACTCAGGGGGGTCCTCACAAAAAGCAGGGGGTTTGGAAAATGTGACAACCTGTGACAGGGTTAGGAGAGGAGTTAATAAATCGTAATTTTCGTGTGACACGATACGTAAATTAAGCGTGTCTGTCCGTGCATAAACAATTTTTAACATTAACGCGTACTAATGTTAACGTCAAATAAATCTACGTTTCGTGGGACGCTTATTAGAGAAAACGTGCCTTATCCCAAACTTTCATTATCAACCGTAACTATTGAACGAGATAACGAGACCAGATCTAGACAGTTTTTTCGTTTGGGCACTTCGAGGCAGATTTTAATTTTATGCACTTCGAGGCAGTTTTTAAGTCAAAGTTAGATCTTATTATTAAAATTGACTGTTACATACAAGGGCTCTAAGTATTAAACTTTCGTTATTTTGGAGATAATATATGCATAGGTCTCAAAAGCTAAGTTACTCCTACATTTATCTGAGCAGAACCCACAACAAACACAGTTGTTTTTTAAATATACTAGGTTAAGGAACGGTGGGTCTGACATGTCCTTATACATAGGTCAAAAGACCCTAAATATAAATATAATAAAAAAAACAAACTCAGTCATTATGATTTAAAATCACAATTTCACAATCATTCAAATATATTCCCTGTTTTGAAAAGGCAATTTATTCAAAAAAATACGAGATTTTCGTATTTCTTTTTCTCCATTAACTTCAAAATCTGTCAATAAAATTGATACAATTCAAGCAACATTTATTATTAAAACGAGTGAAATTGATAAAAATCTTTCTTAGTGGATATTACTTTTAATACATTATAAACCTTGGTGGCGTGAATTAATCATTCGGGATAAGTAATTATATTCATAGAAATAGATAGGTTTTAGATATATCCATATAATTATTTTTGTCGCACGTCACACCGACAAACAAACAAATGTGACAATGCACATAAGTATTATTTACCTTCCAATTGGCAACCATGTAAAACCATCAAATTACGACCATAACTATTTGAAAATGGCGCGTGATTGTCGTGTTAATGCTCGGCCGACCAATGGGATTGTCCTGAAATCTCCGCTTGTCTTAATGATGAAAACGAGCAAGCTAACTGGATATGCTGCGCTAATTTGCACCTTGTTATAAAGGTATAAGTTCCATACTTGAATAGAAGACGTTTCAATACACGTCAGCCAGCTAATAAGTCAAATAGCTTTTACCAGGTGTCCGATAAATGGAAAACTACTAATTAAAGTAGTTGAGTTCGAGGAGACTTAAATGGAATAACGTACAGTCGCTCGTAAGAAGTTTAATTAATCTACCGCTGCAATGACGCAACCTACAGATCGTTTTCTTCCTATTAGGGTCGCGGTAGACTTGCCGCTATTTGCGACGATTTTGCGACGTGTCTGCTTCTGATCAATGCTTAAAAATATGTGTGCTATACAGCGATCTGAAGCGCTTATTCAAGATTCTAGATTATCGGATCTTAAGTTTGTGAAACCCTTTGTTGAATTAAGAAAATCGGAGTAGTGGAGCTGTCATGTAATATTCGAGTAACAACATTGCACAGATTGCTTTACTTTAATCGAGGTTCGATTTAAAATATTCTGTTTGCTATTTAACAATGAAACACAATGAGCAGTACCTGTAAGAAGAAATAAAAGCACTATGTAATACTCTGAATTTATTTTTGCTTTAGTATCATTGTATAGTCGTTCGTATAGTTTATACCTAATATGATTAGACTTTTTAGTCGGTAGTGTGCTGGGAGCCTTAGTGATTGAAAGTAGTTTGTACAATTGATTCGCCATAATGCAATAAACAGGCGCAGTCTTTCTGTTTGTGCGGATAGTTAGAGTTGGTGCGCAGATCAAAGCGTCGGCTGATTAGCGGTCTACGTGTTGTGTAACGCGATTGTGGTACACGTTTAACACGACTTGGAGACCAAGGACTTTAGCACTTAATTGCAAGTGAATTCTAATGTGTCAATTTTCCTTTTCAATAGACTTCAAAAAGAAGGATTGAGAACCTCAATTCGAATGTATTATTATTATATTATTATTAATAGCTAATAAGTAACTAAATTGTTATTTGTTGACTCTACGAATGTCTCCACTAACACAATCTTATTGTCTTTAATAACTTAAGGGTAAGACACTTTGTTCTTGTGCTCCAAACTAACACTAGATAATGTTTTACTTATTGTTACACTAGGTTAGAAGACTTTGTCTGTTTCAGTCTTCTTTCTATGTCCGTAGTGTCGAGTCCATACCGTACCTGATTGGTCTAGTTCATACAATCTGAAGTCGGTTTTTTTTTAATTTTTTATAGAAGGTTCGCATATCAACTTGTATAAAATAAACGACGATTAATTTTGGTATTCCTTATAACTTAAGTACCGGCTTGATAAATCTATGAAATGCTTCACAAAGTCGATATTACTACTATATCGCCTTTTTTTTGTCTCAGCTCTCACGGCATACACAATGAATTTAAAAATAAAAATCTAAATGAAGTTAATTTACACAATTACAAAAACGTAATGTCATTTTGAAGGTAGGGACATTAAAATCTGGCAGAGACGATGTGCTTTTAATGAACGCTAGGGGGAAAGGGGGAAAAGAAATTATTTACGCTACGCATAGCTCCAATCGTAACAAGCACGGCCACAACAGAGATGTCGCAGCAAGTAATGATATAAAGTGAATGGACAATGATAATTACAGGACGCAGTGGTGCCTTGGTGCGTGTCGACGACATTTCTGATACTACAATGAATACAGCCCCACAGTCGGGATGGTCCAAACAATTATAATTCAATCATTATTAAACAAACACATTATTTCAATACTTATGACTAAAAAATCAAACCCATTAATTAAATATTAAACCCCATTCAAATCGTCCTTCACCATTTCTTTAAAGTTTATATCATTGATTAAGAAAGTTTGCTCTACCGAAGCCACTGAGACTACAGGCACCCTTAACATAATTTATATTTTTTAATTTTATTATAATTTGAGAATTGTTTTGAGTAGGTATACTCTTTTCGTTTCATCTCAGTTTAAATCTTGTGCTAGTCGTAGTGGGTGCAATAAGGATCAACGTTTTCGGGGATAAAACTTACTAACTAATTAAGTAAACAAAACACACCGTCTGTATACCACTAAGCTATGATGGCTCTAATTTATTACAGAACATCCTATCAAATAGCAGAATTAAGTGCTGTTTATTATATATAGTAGATGCAGATTCAAAATCCGGTAGCGATCGAACGGACGACCACCGATTTAAACATTTAAATTCGACCGACGGAAGTATCACGCAGAGATAAATTATTTACGACCTTAAAACACTTAGAAATATCCAAATCCATTCCCATTCATAAGTCCGAATGGAATAAGGGCCGCGGCAGACTGGCGATACTTGAGTTTTATAAATGTCATATCGTGTTCTGATATAAAATCACCTGTTACAGCGATTCGCGTCCAGTTTTAGTGATTGAATGCCGCAAATGAATGGCATTTGAATATCTTCTGATGACTAAGCAATAAAGCTTTGACTTCTACGAATACGGTTAAATGTTGCGCTAGATTTTGACGAATATACAACTATTACTATGGATTCCATCCTTTATCTAGGATTTAGAGTCTTATTTTTTAGTTTTTTTTTTTATAGAATCTGCTGAGCGATGGTAAAGTTGCTAGTCTGCCTCGGCCCTTAGAAGTCTATAACACACGGTGTTCATAAAACCTGTTTAGATTTTGATAATTTTATTAACGACCGACGCACGGCCGGCGAGGGTCCGAGCGCGGCGATCATATATTACAGCATTAACACAAATTATACAAGTTTAGAGCCCCAACACGACGCGTGGGTGTCTCACCTTAAAACGTGTCGCCCGTAATTATTGCTGCGAGAACTTTAACCGGCAACATCGCCTTCTTTATTACAATAGAATCTCCACTAAACTGGATATATCGGGGCTATTATTGTATCACAACACATTTTGTTTAATGTCGGTAAGTTACGACACGGTTGGAATGCGACTTGTCGGTTTTACTGCGGGCCGTTGACAGACGAACGTTTGTTTTGTCGCGAGTTTAGCCAAACGCAAGACAAACAGAGAAAAAAATAATTGGTAATACACGCCACCTTAGTAGACTTTAACTTCTGATCCTTGGAAACATTGCAGCCTAAAAACTTGGGCATTGTTTCGAAAACATTATCAACAAATGATGAATGTTGTGGACTTATCAGTTTATGAGTGTATAAAATGTATTTATGAGTCTTCAGACTCATAAATACATTTTATTATCAGTATAATAATGAGCTATCGTACTACCAATGCATTCAAATAGACGCACCAGTTTCTCCCGATGTGGCATTAAATCAATTTTGGGTGCCGAATTGTAATGCAAACGCTGTGGTACAACGAAACAATTATGTCATGCCTAAAAGACCATTTCATTGTCTTTGAAATTAATTCTCTGTGTATACAGTACGTGATGTAAGTACAGAACGCACTCGACAGTTGGTCGAATCCAACACAGTATGTGCACTGATTGATAAATTGATACCAATAAAAAACGACATAGAATTTTGGCATTTTCGCTTCGTCGTTCAGATATGAGGTGTTTTGTTCACTGGTAGCACACTGCTCCATGGAAACTATCATCGCTAAAAACCATGTGATGAAAAATAAGTACATCGGTCTCACAAATGATTTAACCAAGAAGTTCATGTACATTGAAAACTTACACAGTAGATTTTTCTGAAACAGTAAACTGTTGGTCAGAGTGATCTTCACAAAGGGCTTGAGGTTTGGGGCGAGCCAAGGCTCAGCCGTTCGCGAAGCCCTGTGTGGGGCTTCCGATCGAGGGTCGCTACTCCGCGGGTGCCTCCTGTAAGGCCGAGACCGGGTATACCGTGTATGGAGGAGTTATGGGACGGAAGTAGATTGACGCCATCGCGAATCGAGGACCACACACAGTAGAAGGTAGAGCGAGAGGTATACCACAAAACTGTCTCAATATTCAACTTAAAGCCTGGCTTATCAAAAACTATTATTAATTCTTTATTTAAAAGGATATCTTAAATATGCAGTTATAGGACTTTTTTGTTTTATCATATATATATATATATATATATAAAACAAATTTAAGCATGTATAAAAGAATACATAATTATCTTTATAGGTTACAAAATCTTGTAAGGTGTAGCTAAAATCTTGCCTATCGATCACCGTTCGTCTAAGTCGTTAACCTACAAAACAAAAGGGTGTGTGCCCGATAGGCGATGTAAACCGTAAAGTGTGTGTTCTGTATACATTGAGTAGCCCACACAGCTACAAAAGCTATAACACCTACATTTTTTTCTGATTTATTTTCAGACTTTAATTTTTTTGAGATTATGCTAGATTTATGCTAGTCACCTATTTCCTTTAAAACGCCTACTAGCGTCTATTTTTATATTCTAATAATTATTGATCTAAATTTACTTCTATGCTACTTCAGATGTCAGCCTAGTAATTGCAACATCTGTAGGATACAGTGTCTGTTTCCAATGTATTTTTTTTCATGCAATACCTACGACCTCTTATGTTAGATTTTGTTGATGTATACAAGTCAACTTTTAACGCATTCTTTATATTTTCGCTTCTCTAACTAACGGTAAAGTTTGAGCTAGAAAGTAGTTGCGACGATATTTCAGCGGACTCGAACCAAACACCTCAAGAATTGTCACTCTACCAGTTGAGCTATCTGAGCTCAAATCTGTATTAAATAACACATTCAGCACTGCCAAATAAAATGGACCAGCGTCGGTATCGGTGCGTGAAATCGTCGCCGGCTAATTTGTTTGCATTCATTCGGTCCGATCTGGGCACTGTTTTGACACGGAGGCCTCGTGTTCCGATAATGACCGCCCGACGCTCGGGTAAAACCGGTAGCACCACCAACGACGCCCTATCTATATCGCTCCAAATTCACCTCAATATTACTCAGTCACCGAGATCTAATCGAAAGAAGACACTGTAAATTCATCATTATAACCCAAAGCATAAGAGCTATTTTAATTCTATCATCTTCCCACCTGTAGATTGTGAGAAGTCAGTTTTTACATTAAAAGACAATAGGAAGTAAACAAAACAATATAACTCAGTGTCTGTGATCAAAACGAATTGATATACACAAAATTCATTCGACATTCAACGACTGTAAGAACTATTTTATTATAACTTGTAGATTTAAAGTTTGCCTGACTAGAACTTGTAAACAAAAAATAGATAACAACGATTTCTTACACTCCAAAATTCTTTATAATCAAAGGCAAAAATATTAAGTTAATTAACAGATTATATAAAAAATAAAACAATGTTATTATTGCATCTATTTTTTTTGTAATTAGATAATAAAGAAATTTCAAATAACAAAACTTATGATTGTATATTTTATAGGAGTCTTATATAATACAAATGTAATATTATATGTTACGTGTATATTATGTAACGTCGGGTCTACAATTCATTGATCTATGTTACCGGCACATAGTGAGCGTATCTAACCTTGATAACGGGACAAGTTTATCAATGAAGTAGTAACTGTATATGATATGAATGGAGGATGACCACGCCGGTAAATATGTACCTTTTAAAATTCTAGCAGCGACTCCAACGATATCAATATTCAGCGATGATTTTCCTCCGCGATAAGACGAACTAGGACTTTGATGTTATCTACGTACGTTGCTAAATGAGGCGATGCTGTGTTTTGTTGCGAAATTAGTGACACGCGCAAAGAACAACAAATATGTATAGAAACTTCTCTTTCGGGCTAGTAAAATTATTTTTGAAGTAAAACTTGGAGAATAAGTTGGTGAATACGCGTCGACAGCGTTACGAAAAGTGTGACCGGACGAGTCAAACAGATGTAAGTGAAGATAGAATGAGAGAGAGAGTTAGAGTTATAATAATATAGTTATAAGTTAGTATGATGCAGGGGCAAGAGAGAGGTGCGAGCAAACATTTTCTTTCTTTCTTTCTTTCATAGCCAGTTACGTTTCGTACTATATATAAGATGGAGTATCATACATATAGATGGAGCTAAAGAAGTTTTATTTCAGTCGAGTAGTCTAAGCGTACTTATTTTTTAAAAGCCAGTAACAGGAGTTTACTATCACAACTATCACAAGACTTTACACATCATTCATTGACATATAATTTTATATTTGTTTCTTTCATACAAACATACATTTAAAGGTTGGCGCAATTACTTTTCACGTTTTGTACAGGGTGATTATTATTTTTTCCAAGAATATTATTGCAATAAGGAGTTTTAAATTTGACAATGCAATCCATAGACATAATGAGAAATTCATGGTTGTGTAAAACCGGTAGTGGCGTTCATCCCATACCGTTGTGGCTGATACAGACGGCAGACAACGACACGACTGTTGGCGACAGAATTGTCTTATAGTTAGTTCTAAACTATACATAAAATATAACTATACAATTACTAATATTTTTTATATATTATAATATATATGTCTTACTTGAAAAGAAGAAAAGTTATACCTGCAAAAAGTAAAAATGAAAAATTAAAAATCTGTGAATATTGTCAACAAAACTTACGTTCTAACAAAGTTTAACTTAAAAGAATATACTTTATCTAAAATATATTCCAACACATAATTAATTGGCACACTGGTTAGACCTACTATATTTCTGGAGGTGGACGTGACCAGGTTGTCACGTCTCATACGCGATTTTATCTGTTTCAGCTCTCATTGTTTTTCTATTCCAAGTTACTAACTTACTATTGTTTTACTGTAAACTTTTATAAACAAAAATTTAAAATATCGCAAGTGTATTCAAGCCTCAGAAACACAAATATAAAAGCACCTTGACTAAACTGTACGCTTATATCATCGGATGTGCTTCTGTGATTTCAATCGAACGTTTTTAATTAATTTCCTTCTACACCGCGGCTGCCGTATCACTTATTAATATTTGATCTTGCGCCCGGTCGTTCTTAATTAGAAAACAGATTTGTGTTTTCGTTTTTAAAGTTACGACCCGTGAGGCTGTCTCACGTGACGCGATATTTCAGACTTATGTCAGCGTTCATGATTTTCGAAGGTCACTTTCTTTTCTGATGAATCGATATATTATTACTCTCGACTTTGTTCGCGTAAAATTAAATATGCGAGAGCCTTTAGACTCTTTTAATCTACCTCTATCGGATACGCCATCTCGTTTGAATTTATTTTTGAAGTGTATTAATTTTTTGGAATGGGAAAAACACAGAGAATTCGCTCCATCGTCACCGAACGCTTTCCATGAGTTATATGTATCCTATGTATACATGTGTGCTTTTTGAGTGAAAAAAAGTAATTATCACCGAACGCTTCCCTTTGACTTACTTTGACTTGACTTTGACTTCTGTTGGGAATCCCTGAATGCCAGTGGCCGTTTCTTTTGTATATAGGTGTTCGTAGCAAGTTTGAACTGAAGAGCTTTGTATACGCAAGAGTATTGCCACACCCAAATATGTGACAATTTGTATAATCTCCACCATTAACATAATCGAAATAAATTAACAGTCGCGACAATATTCGAATGTTGTAACACAAAAAACTTCTTTGTTATCTCGTGAGGCGCGTCGCGTCGGAGTTAAGCGGCCGGTTATTTCGACACAACTAATTAATAAACATCTTATTAGGGAACCTTGAACTTTTGATTGCTCGAGCCGGACAATGGGGCTCGTTACTTACCCGCGGCCGGCAACAATCGCAGCGACGCAGCGGCGCACGTATCTAAGTAATTAATCGTGGCTTATGATTGATTCAACGCATTAAAGCCAAACACGATTCCCATTTAAATATTGTATCTATTAGACGTAGAGTGACATAGTACACTTTTTATCTGCACTACCGTAAGCGTTTCTTCGTGAAACAATCAAAGTTATGAATTATTTATTTATATTGTATAATAAATTCAATTCAAAAGATGCCTTATTCAAATTGGAATTTACACGCTCTTTTGAATTGTCAACTATTTTAAAATCTGACACTGATTCGGAACGGTTGAACCACAGAGTAGAGCCAGTAAGATACTCGTCGGGTTTTCAATAAAATGAATAATCATTTGAGACCTTACATTCGCATGATCACGTTGTACTTTGAATTCGTTTTCAATACAGAATACACGTAAATAAGGTGATGATAACATTTAAAATATATGCATATTGATTCTTCAATAAAGTTCTGTATCATTTATCTAAAAAATAATAATAAATTAAAACTAAAACGAATGGTCATACAAAAAGTGTGGTAAATAAATTGCTGCTGAAATCGTGTTAAAAAAAATACACAGACATTTTTTAAATGTGATACTTTATTTTAATTTTCACTTTAATGAGTGGAATATTAAATTTCATAGACATAAAAGTGTGTGACAACCTTAATGAAGTGCAATTCAGCTACTGCAAAAGGGAATGTACGGGAGCAAGCGGACCAAGTGTCGACAATATTTGTGTACGTAACAAGGTAAACGGTGTTATTTATCGTCACGATGTTCTCGAGTGGCCAACCCTTTACCGCGGGCTCCGCAAACACGCACTAGTGATGCGTAACGCAAACATCGATATTTGCCCGGCGACCGCAAACACCGACACTCGATGTTTGAACAGCACCAGCTAATGGCGTTGAGGGCACCATGTTTGCCGGTGACAGATTCACACGAGCTCTGCTACTGTGATTAACGAAACCATATATACAATATTCTGTACGTTTGTACGTCACAGAACTTCTGAATGGCTAGACTTCGATGTTTTTTTTTATTATTACATAGAATATAATTGTGAAATTGTAAGAGATAACTGTTTTCATATACATGATGCGTGTAGCCGAAGACCAGGCTAAGTGGCGCGCTATAGGAGAGAGCTATGTCTAGCAGTGGACTGCCGCAGGCTTCTGCTGATGGAAAACCGGTATTTCATACAAAACTGTTTAAAAAATAGACCTCCCTTAAAGAATACCACCTATTTACCTATATATCTTATAGCCACCGCCTGTTAGGTACAGTTTCTCAGCTATATTTATATCAAAGCCCATAATAAACGTGGCATAAACGTGACCGAGTATGCACCGAATAAAATAAACAAAACGAGCAAAAGAGAACAAGAATCCACGGTCATAAGTTTGTTGAATTCCCGGGTGTTGCCGTCTCGCTCACCGCGGCAGGGGGTGGTATCGTTCTCACCTCGAGCGAGTGGTAGCCGTTAATAAGTATCGATAAAATATGAATAAACGCATTAATATTTTCGTTACTTATGCCGAGAATGCATCGTACTTCAGATTTGATTTAAGGTCGTATAGGAAAATGTATATAAACCCTTAATTATTTAACGGCTATGATGCACTGAAATTCACTTGAAGGAATCCTAAATATATCTAGAATAAAAGTAACACTGTTTGAATCCTAATTTACTCCTTTGTCATGCAATTAAACAAGATGAACGTTCAGATACGATCTCCTAAAGGTTTCTACAGTAAAAATAAACGCAGACAAAATTTATGAAACTTTTTATTCGGTTTTTAACACTACGGATTAGACCCAATTATTAACGACTTGCAGACGAACAAATATATTTAGTTTATACGTATCGATCTGTTCGGTTGCACGTTAGAGATTAAACAATTGTATTCGAGCACTTAATTAAAAATGAACGCTGATTTATTTTCCCACCTAATCAATACGTTCGTTAATATAGTTTAAATTAAATTCTCCGATACCGTTGCCTATTTGAGGTATCAAAGTTTTATCTGTTCGGGGATCTGAAACCGGTTTTCGATTTCAATTTGCGATGATAGCTATTTGTTCAGATCGATAGCGGCAAAGTGTCTTAGGGACAACACTAATTAATCTTCTGATTGGTGTGTCATATAAATTAAGTGCCTCAGATTAAAAACTTGCAATTCATTAAAAATACCTTATTTTTATACTTATAAAGTCGATTTTCGTTTGACGGGTACAATGGATATGTTAGCGTTCATTTAAAAGGTTACAGGTGTAATTAGTTTGGTATGCTTTATACTTTTATGATGACTTGTTTCCTCTGTAGAGGCTCTTGACATATAGGTACTCGGACAAAATAATCAAAGTCAAATTTAATCTCAATGTTGCACGAGTATTTTTGAATGCCAATTTACTATTTTCTTTAATATATAATAGTAGAGGGAACTCTTACGTTGTAAATTGATTGAATTTTTACGTACGTAAGGAGCCAACCTTAAATTCCGTAACACGAATTTTATGATATTTTAATTCCCCCTCCCTCGTCTTTTTCGCAGGTTGTTTAATTTCGAAATCCCCTTGGTGTGAAATTACATATTTTTAAATTTTATGCATGTATTAAAACAGCACTTTCAATTGTAACTTTTGCCCTACCCTGTCTGATGTTATACAATGTTACTTATTGGTGCAACAAAGAAATCATTACAGTAGAGTTAAACTCTTTTCTAAAAGTCGGATATTAAGATCATTATTGTAGGTTATTGTCTAAATGAGTCGTCACGTGGTTTGCACTAATAACGTAAAGATTTTTCGAAATTAAATGTCATTCTCAACAATGGCGGATCATGCGCCGCCACATAAGGCCCGGTTCACACGACAACAAATTGTATTTTCGTGGGACACCAAATTGTGTTTTTTCAACACCAATTACACCACTAAATGCGACGAAAAACAAAATGGTCGCTCCAACGACCAGCAGTTAATATGAATCAAATTTTCATGTACTCTGTTTTTGTATGGACATTACTTTTTGTTTTTTTTTTTTTTTAAATTTTCTCCATCAATTATGATCTCTTTAAATATAATTAAGTATTTCTAATAATAACGAATTTATTTATAGTAAGTGCAACTAGAAGATGCATTAGTGACTTTAATATGAATATTATAGTGTTCTTTATAATATAACCAAAATAGGTTCATATATTTTTACGAATTTTATATATATATTTTTTTTTGGGTTTAATGTTACTTTACGATTTATTTAATAGTTCAAAATATTTTCTGAAGTTTATCTATAAGTTATGTATCTGTAAGTAGACTCAAGAATATATCAGAACAATTTGGTTACTTTTTTTTAAATATCAATTAACAATACCTACATATATATCTATGATTTTTAAATAATGTTAAATTACAACTAAATAATGTAAGCATAATGTTACTTACTCTACCAAATAAAACAAAACACAAAATTAGACCACGGCGACTCTACGTAGAGAAATCGTAGCTGTCCAGTTTTCTTACGAGCGCAATCAAAACGTGATTGTCGCGCATTCCCAAAAAACTTAGTTAATTGTGTTGGCGCGATGATGATATAAACAGTAATTACCGGCCACCGAAAATGTTATTAAAATGCGCTTAACCGACACGCTTCGTGTGCCACGGAGCTTTGGGACGCGCAAGAATTTCAACATAAACGAGCTTTTATATACACTTGTACGTAAGCTCGCCTCTATAATGATTGTTATACGTCACAATAAGGAAACAATGTCTTCTAGACATATCTATTTACATTATGTTTAATTAAATATAATTTTTATCTTTAGATTTCGTTAAATATTGATAAAATCATTGGTTTACTTTTCCTGTAATTACCGTGAGATCCATGATAATGAGATAGTGCTGAATTTAAAGGAAATGTGCGAAGGAAATTTAAATTTGGTTTATAAAGAGGATGAATAGTTTATAGGAGGATATTTAGCGCATAACTTAGCTAGTTTAATATAAAGAATATTTTTATTATGTTAATTATCATAACGATAAAACAAACTGCACGCTTATCTATTTTGACGAATTTCGGCAGATATCGCCGGGATGGACAATTCATCAAATTATAACCTGTTTTTGTTTAAGTTGCTTTGCCAAAATTAAATGTTAAAATATGCAATAATGTATGATAATTAATAAATAATTAGATACAAAAATGTCTGGCATTTTCGAAAACATAAATCAATGTTATTTAAAAAAAAGCTTGTGTGGTTCACGAGCTAAAGACTGGAGTAAAATCATTAAGGTGCATAACCGTTTGGCTATTGTCCAACTTCTTTTGGCCGTACGTTAGTTGACGAGGAACGGAGAATTAAAGACAAAATTGTACAAAACCTAAAATAGGTGATAATAATTATCATAAAAAAAAATAATGTTATTACTATTTGTGCTAGAATGTTTACATTGTCCTGTTTTAGTTAAATTGTTTGTTAGGTTAATGTACCTGTTAAAAAGTCTGTTACAGATCCCATGGATTAGCAAGCTCTAAAAGTACAACCTGTTTCAATGTACACGAAAAAACGTATTTTTGCACAGTTCAAGCAAAAAGTTGATAAAGTAAATGGCGATCATTGAGATATTTTATCGATCGGTATATATCCCAAATCATCAGTATTGGCAGTAAAAAAGATACGGTCTTTTTATGGCTATTAAAGGGCACACCTGTGGGAGCAAGAAGCGTTTGAGGCGGTGCACTTTGGAGAGTAATTACTGATAATTATTGTGTAAGAATTTCGCGGCAGTGCAGCGGCCGCGGGGCGCCATTGTCTTAAGGTAATTTTTGTTGGTCCGCCAACCCTGGACAATGGGGGCCGCGGGGCTCATATTGTACGAAGGCTGCATTCATCTGCGGATATGTAGAACATTATTAACCGAATTCACAATGATAAGGCTTTGTGTACTCGGTATTCGAATTTAGAAGTGAAATCAGCCGACTCCATAATTGTTTTAATTTTATTTTATAGATTTAGAATTATAATCCTTGCAGATGTTAATAAAATTTATCTGGTGTAAAGCTAAGTTTTCTAACAATTATTTTTAAATAGCCTTAAAACGGAACGTAATCCTTAGCATAGCCCTATAAATAACATCGACCCGTCCACTTTACACCGGAACGTAAAACGATCACGAA
This sequence comes from Charaxes varanes, assembly GCA_024363005.1. Classification (NCBI taxonomy): domain Eukaryota; kingdom Metazoa; phylum Arthropoda; class Insecta; order Lepidoptera; family Nymphalidae; genus Charaxes; species Charaxes varanes. The sequence goes on from JANCMC010000003.1 coordinate 637,180, forward strand.
CAACGTTTATTGCTTTAAAATATACACGTATCGAATTTAACACCTCCGATACAACCAGCCCCAATATTTAACCGATGCGACCTAGGGACCTTTGAGAGTCAAGCTTGATGAGTTCTCAAGCCGCGAGACTTGCAAGGAAATTCAGACTCAATAGTATATATACTAGCTGCTTCCCGTGACTACGTCTGGGTTAAATTAAACATGCCCTTAAACCTCTTTATTCTGGCCCAATCGAAAAATCTATTCTTAGTGGATGACTTTTTTTTTTCCGCTGGGAAATGCCTTTACGCACGACACTATCCGCAGATGAACCGGTTGCCGGAGGCATCTGCGGACAGAAGTGTGGGACTCG
>JANCMC010000003.1:745314-755950 GCA_024363005.1 Charaxes varanes
AAACAATCAATACAGCTAGTTAAATAATATGATCGGTGCTTAATAAACTTTTCTAGACATTCATTGTGTAATTAAAATTATGACAAAAAAGTTGGCAAACACTGGTATGTTTTTTTACCTTTTCTCTAAAAACGAAATGAATACGGTATAGTAACGTAAGGTCTAATATAATTTTATTTAAAGTTTCCATATTTTTTAAAGATAATTTTTTTTAAACTCCCTTGCTAAAAAATAATGTGGAATATTGTTAAAGCGAATAATTACAGAAAATGAAAGGCGCGTAATGAGATTAGCAGTGCTGTTTGCGAGCGTTACTCAATTAGTTTAACGCTAGTTTTCATTTTATTCAATTTACAAAAAATATTTCTTTATACTAGTCACTCCCTGGGGGTGGATCTTCCTTTATCTGTCCCGTAACTGGTCCGATCCACTACTATGGGTACGCGACCCCGAAGTGCCCTAGCTGCTATTGTCGCACCCCCTATAACGTCCGTGACAATAGTATCCGCATCCTTTCCCTCCTCCCCACCTTTATATCCTTTTTCTTCATCCCTTTCCCCTAATCTTGTCTTTCTAATCAGAGATAGCGCCACGTTTTTAGCCGAATTGGGCCGGCGGATCCGGATACCTGTACCTCTTTCTCACATAAGATCGGCGTGAGGCGTTGGCAGTGCTGTTACGTTAAGTGATGGTTTTATTACCGTTTCGTTCGGTTTGTGAGAGTTCTTGGTGGCCTAAACTTCTCTTTAAAGGCCGGCAACGCATTTGCGAGCCATCAGGCGGTGTAGGTTTCCATGGGCGTCGGTAGGCACTTAGGTGATGAACCGCCTGCTCGTTTGCCCCGTGATAATAAAAAAAAATACGAAAAATTGTATCAAGTGTTACATTCAAATATAACCGCTTTTTCTAGAAATTAGCGAAAATGGCGGATATTCATTTGGAAGACAGTAAATTTTATATTTTATTTTTAGAAACCAGTACATAAGATAAAAGATAGAGCAGGTGAAATAGCTAAGGAAGTGTGATGCAAGTACAGAATAAATACCTAGAAAGTGAGCAGTCCCCGTTTTGGAATTAAATGCCTCAAACAATTGAATTACCTGAATTTTCTCTTCGGCCGCTCGTTCGAGAACAAAAGCGTTATTAAATACGTAATTATTCACATTTGCGTGGCGTGCGAGGTTTTAATTCGAGTTTCTACGTCCAATTTAATTCTAGCCGAACTAATTGTCGGCGTGGGTTGAATAATTTTGTTTACTGCTTTTTAAACGACCCCTCCCACTACTCTCTCATTATGTTTTATTGTAATTACCTTTTTTTGTTAAGGAAAAGGTGTGGTCACTTTGTTCCGCATAAAGATGTAATTATTTTGTGAGAGATAAATCATTTTTACACACGATTCTATTTAATTGTTTATTGCTTCTGTTATTTAATAATAACTGTTGGTTATGAGAGTGAGTGATCATTGTGTTTTGTGAATTAAAATATTTCTTTAGTTAAAGCCAGAATTTATTGAAATTTTAAATTGCTATTAGATATATTTGATATTATAGTGATAAAAAATTTCTCTAAAAGCTAAAAGAATAAAAATTCCTCATGTCTCGAAGGAGAGCCCAATAATTCAGTGAAGTATACTTTAATTGAAGTTATTTTGAAAAATTCCCGAAGCACGTACCTGTGATTGGACCAATTATTGTCATAAATTTAAATTTCTGGGTCTCTTTCTATACTAAAAAAGAAAAGACGAGGCTACAGGTTTCAGACAGATTAAAATGTAGTATGTTGTTTGGATGATATTGGAAAACACCACAGCACTCGTACGGCTAAAGGTAAACTTTAAATTCCAACCATTAAAAATTCATTAGCAATGATTAATAGCCCGCTAGCAAACACAGATGAGTATCGACACGCGTTACCCATAAAATACTTAACCCTACCATTCTTTGTATTAAAGCCTTGTTAGAATTAATCAAATCACTCTCTAGATCGTATCTCGCGAGTGTATCTTTAAAATTAGAGCGGGAGGGAGCGTCGATTGTTTTCTCTCGCCCACGATAAATGCCCATCTCGTTGTTGTTTTTTTACAGGCCCGTTGTATGGAATAGATAGATAGATATAACGGATTGTAATCATCTCATTGTGTGAGCTGAGATGTATCTGAGACAGCGGCCGGGCAGCGAGGAAGTTTTGCAGCTATTTTTTATATTACAGTTTTCGATATTGCCAAGTGTTTGTATAAATAAAAATGTTTATAGTATTATGTTGAATTGTAAGACTTTCCTACACAAAATACATAAGAATGGAAGGTCACTTAACACGAAATCTCGAAAACCGCGACAGGTACAATGACGAATTTTTCGCAAGGTGGTGGTTTACAGTTAGTAGACATCAGCTAAAAAAGGATTTCACGATAGGGCTAGATTAAGGAGGTCTAAGGGCAATTTTACTCAGACGAAGTCGCAGAAAAAAGCTAGTTTTATTATACATTTAATGGAGCCATCCGCAGGCAGAAAATTAAGGTGATTTGGATGGAATTTCGGGTGCTGCTTTGATATCTGGTGGTGAAATTTTGCTGTCATTATTGTAGTCAAGAAATTCCTTGAAACACTCGTGATACATAAACTGCAGATTGATCCTACTTCAAGGGTCCAGCCAATTAGAAAAAGCCACCGGCGAATAGAAATCAATTCCATCGAACGCACAACTTTTCGGCAGGCCTACCATCCACTCTAGCCGATAAAACAACATGTGTTTCTTCACCTAACGAATCTCCCGCACATAATGAGTACAACAATGTAAAGTGGAGCCATATTTACATAACGTCACCTAAGTAGGTGTAGGAGTGTCGCCTGGAGCACCATTAATCGACGCTGGAATGCCATTGTTGTGCCCAACTGCTGCCTTCCAATCATTGTGATTCGATGGAATCCTTGTCACTATTGATGGACAGTCACACTAGCCTGATAACCTGGCTTGCCAGATGCTGCTGTATTGTAACTAACAATATTAGGTAAAGCAAACGTATTTAAGTATTCTTAAATTATATATATATACATACATAGGACTATCAGCACACGGTTGTCTGTTCCTACGGTAGGTAACTTGATACCTGTACTACAGGTCATATACATATATCTTTTTAAATATATAAATACATACTTATATGTTAATAAGCATAAACCAGATTCGAAGCGGGAATCGAATCTACAGCCTCCGAAACGTAAAGCAAGGTCACTGTAACGGGCCAGTCAACATTAAGCTAGTGTAACTTTTACAAACGTAACATTTCGAAGTTACAATCATGAAAGGTGTAATTCTGATCAACGGATCTGGCAATAGATAACTTCGCTTTTGTCCCAATCTTAGCAGAACAAAACGTGCAATTGGAACGGAAGCAGGATTATGAGCCTCAGTGGTTCAATAATGGCAATAGCGGACTAAAATACGTAAGGACACAGTCAAAACTACAACTTCGCCACGTGTAGTCGTAACAGTATTCTCAATAAATTGTAAATACTAAGTTTATAACCTATTGATTTAAAAATTAACACAAAGTTACGGTAACCTTAACTTAAAAAAAGTCAACACAAACTTTTATAAACGTAACGTTTAAAAATTACAATCATGGAAGGCGAAGGTCAAATCGGACACAATAGATGCGGATGAATTCCGAACTCCCGCTGTGGAGGAGCCCACTCTTTACAATGTAGATTAATAAATTAACCAATAATAAATTATATTAATATATATGCAGCGTGAATGTATACAGATGTTGTTTGTTTTTTTTATTTCCTATTGGTATTTCCCCAATATTTGAACTCCAAAACAGCTCTTTAATTTTTTTTTAAGCGGGCAACAGTTTCTTTATTAAAAAGGTATTGCTTTGGGCTACAATATTTTTAGTTCATTTTTAATCCTAGTTACCTCATATTAAATGTATTCCACAATTAAAATTATTTTCACATTATTCTAAAAACCTATTTATCCTCCGCTCATGTCACGCGCAATAATTTATTGTAAATGTTTTATGTAAATTAAAATTATCGCAATTAACAATTCTATTGCTATGTAACATCCGTCCACAATATATATGCGAGCATAACGAGCACTATGTTGCAACCGACATACAGATTTTGTAATTACAGCTATGTTAAAATTAGAATTAGTTTGCTATCACTTTAAGTGCCGTTTTATATTCCTAGCAAAATATATTGTTTTATTTAAAAGTAAGTTTAGACCAAGAAAGTTTATAACCTCAAAAAGCTTAAATAAAAATAGAATTAATCATTTTTAATGTTAAAAAGTACAAGCAACAATTGTTTTACTGTGAACTTTGAAAACGGTTAAGGTTTAAGCGGGCGTTTATACAATAAAATAGATCAAACTCAATATTAAATCTATTAAAACTAATGTACACAATATGTATACATTATTAAATAGAACATACTTTAATTATGATTTTATTCAGCGCGCGCTTTAAGTATAAAAATTGTAACCAAATATATCCGTCAGAGCAGTCAACAACACTCAACAATAAATAGCCGGACGTGGTCACCTAACACCGCCACAACACCAATCTGATTTTATGTCCACTGAAGTAGCCTAATTTATTATTAAACTTACTAATTGCCGTGTCTTCGCTTGTATACTTGCACTTTAAAAAACCAACATTTAATAATAATAAACATTTAAAACTGCAAGGCCACTCCGACGCCACTGGGATATTGTCGCACCTCCCCTAGCACAGCTTTTAAGCTAAATTGGCAGCGGGATTATTAGGCATACCTATAGAAAATCCTAGTATACCTACTTTGAAAAAATTGAAATAGTTACCGCTCAAGAGGAATACCCTTGTTATATTGAGGCTTAAATGCTCAGATAAACGAAGTCAAAGTCAAAATTATTAATAGGTTTGTTGATAAGTGCTTATGATCGTTATATATTTTTTACGCAATTATTTGATATGTTGATGATAAATTATTCAAAAAACACCACAGACGACTATATCATTATTTAGTTATATGTAAAACTGGAATGGCATTCGACTTAAATAATCAGTTCTGATTACTCGTTCCTCTTAATTTAGCCAAAACTAATGGCAGTAAAAAAGTGATTTACGTCGTACAATTTAAAATTAATTATAAATTCCCCAACATAATTAGTATATCTATTTGTTGTTCGAACGGATAATTTATTTCTCAGCTCGTAAACTCTGTATATAATTATTTTCTTAATATCTGATACGTTGATAGTTATAGAAAATATCCTGTCATATACGTGTGTTAAAGCTACAAAAATTTAAGTGAGATATTTTTTGTTAACACATATAAGTAGCGACCTCTACTTTCAAAATTACTGGTATACCTATCGTTTAGAAAACTAAATTAAATCGATAGTTTCACTTAAGCTAATAATATCCTCTAATGACCAAACCGTTTGTTCAGCTGGCGGATTTGAATAATGATTTTTTGGAGTTTTTTTCGTCAAAAAAGTAATTGCATCACATTATCGCCCCTAACCCAATATAACAAACAAGCACCCCTTTGTTGGGCGTCTGAAAAAATTGCTTAAGGGCTGAAGTTATGATAATGATCAGTTTTTTCTCCACTCGCTAGATTGCGTATAAATGATGGTCGAAACAAAAAATGGGAATTAATCTCCTGCCTGATCGCTCCATGCAAATATGGGCAGATGTGCTGTGCTCTACCCGACCTGGTGGTAGACCTGTCGTTCAGAACATTAGCAGCTTAACACGAATGGTAAAGACATTTGGGGTTCGAATCTGCATAAAATATCTTAACCACGGTTATCTTAAAGATGGTTTATCTTCTTTTTTATCTCCTCAATAACTGGTTAGATCCACGCCGGGCACGCGACCCCGAAGTCCTAGCTACTATTGTTACTCCCTCCCTATACCATCCGTGACAGATATATCCACTTTTCTTCCTTTGTATCCTTTTTCTCTATGCTTTATTGTTTTAGTCCTATTTATTTTTCTAATTAGAGGTAACGCCACGCTTGCAGTGCTTTTTGTCTACAGCCTAATTGTGTCGGCGCGTCCGGATACCTGTACCTCTTTCTTACATATGATCGATGTCAAGTGGCGGAAATGCTGTCACGTAAAGTGATGGAATTGTTGTCGCATTTCGTTCGGTTTGTGAGAGTTCCTGGTGGCCTAAGCCCCTATTTAAAAAAACCAAAAATACATCTGCAAGCCTTCTGGTGGTGCAGATTTCGATAGGCGTCGTCAGTTACCTACCGCCTGCTCGTCTGCACCTTGTAACATAAAAAAAAAACACAATTATCGATCTCTGTCACAATTTTTCATAAAGCCGTTTAACAGGTCTTAATTGTCGTTCACAAACAATACGACCGACCCCTCGAGAACAAACGAGAGGAATTCATAAAGTGACTTATCATTTCATCTCGCAACAGTAACCCTTTCTCTTAATCATTAGCCGAAATAAGACCATTAGCAGTCTTTCTGTCGGTCGTGGAAGGGTTGGAGGGCCCTTTACACGACGTTATTGTGTTAAGGCCGGTTACACGCGCGATGTGATAAATATGAATGTCGAACAACGCCGGGGGTCAGATATTATGAGATGGAATAATTCGCGAAGGGTTAATTGCTTGCTCTTTATGAACATCGGTTCTGAACATATAATGAACCCCAAACTAGTTTAAATTTATGATTTTTAAAAAGATCGTTCTTCGTTTGACTTCTCTTCACCTCTTTATCTGTAAAATTTTCATTCCTTTTTTTCTTTGATTAACCTATAGTGTCCTATTAACCTATAGTCCCTCCTCTTAGACCATTAGTTCTTATTCTAGGTTACTTGAATCCACGTCTTCATGAATTAAAAAAAGGCTATCTGAAGGGATAAACGAGTTCAAAATGTAATTCTTGGTAGCTATATTTATTTTCATTTTTTAAATTTCCAAAGTATTATTTAAATTTGAAGCGAATTGATCTTTTGAACTTTCTATTGAAAGAACATAATTCGGTTATATAACTAACAGTTTTACGTCACTAAAATCGTTGTAGATGAGCGATCAAAAGTTTTAAAAGCAGCATATTCACTAACAACAGTTTGGAGCACACTCAATCCGTCCGCGATCTGTCGTAATTATTCGGGGCGGCTAATTACAAAGCATGAATGGGGTGGTAAGAGTAAAAAAACAATTGTTCACGAAGCAATGGCCGCTCGAGAGGCAGCTGGTGCCCCCGCGGATTAGTGCTGATTATTCTGCTGCTGTAATTATTGGATTTGAGTCCGTAATTCGCATTGTTTGGTGTCGTCGGTGCGTTGGGACGTGATTATACAGTTTCATTAATATGCGTTATGTTGACATCTGCCCATATCGTATGGAAGAGAAACATTTTTTATGGAAATACTTCAATGTTCATAATCTGTGATTTAATGAGAGTTTTGAAGTGAAAACTTCTATATTGTATGGGGGCTTGTATGAGGAGTAAACTCATGTAAGTCGTCATCGGCATGGTCACGTAACCACGTAGGTTGTTTTTGTAGTTTTAAGTTATGATTTTTGTCGGTAGTCATCATGGCTGCTTTGTGTATTTTTGGTGTGCTGTTGTGTGAAGTCACTAATTACGGAGATACATTTCACCTCAAGAAAAATCTTCATTATTAATTATTTTTTTTATTTTAATGTTGAGATATTATGACTTGAGGAGGTCCTTGCTTAATCGCTTGAGTAGCTTGAGCTGCGGCCACCGGGTGATAGATGGGTGACCAATACTAATGTACTCCACTGCACTGGTTAATATTTGATATCCGACCTTCTTTGTGTTTCGGAAGTCACGTAAAACAGTGGGACCCGATTAATGTCGCGATACTGTGACTTGTTTACTTATTTATATTTATTAATAGTTCATAAGATGCCAAATTTGGTTAACAAAGAACAAAGAGGCTAAATGAAACAATTTAGTGAAATACAGATACCAAACTAATTTAGAATGTTTAAACTAATATAAAATATTAAACCTAATACAAAAGGTGGTATTGTAGCGTGTGCACTCATAGTGTGGCGTACAGCATACGCCACGTGGCAAAGGGTTGGTATTGTTTCGCCGTACAAAAACTCCGATGATGGTATCGCTTTCAATAGGGTAATTACTGTGATTCGGCTAATTGTTGCAGCGGCCCTCCGCTTTGTTCCCGATTCCCTTTGACCGTATTACGGCACGGCATATTGACTCCGAGTGCTTGCTCTCTCTTATGAGTGTCACTGTTTGCTTTGATTTTCAAAAGAGTTACCAGTAGTGTATGATATAGTAGGGCGTAATTTTGTCATAATCCATAACAAGCAGGATAAGAGAGTACTCGTTTCTTAAAGATCGGAACCTACGAACCTTCTGTAAGTACAGTTAATTACCCTCTAAAGACCTCAATTTTGTCCATCGTATGCAAAAAGATTAGTTATCTGAATCTGTCTGAGGACATACCCAGACACGGTCGATACCGCCTCCTTCATGTGATCATGATGGGCAAAATTGAGGGAAAGCATGGCCTCGGTAGACAAAGAAGGTCGTGGCTTGGAAATATTCGAATGTGAACCGGGATAGTCATCATCGCCCAACTATATCGTATTTCCAAAGAGGGTGGATAGTGGCAGATGACCTGCAATAGTGGAGAGGCACACAAAGAAGAAGTACAATAAATATACGCTGGGCTTTATTTGTCTGGGCTTGCGGGGGCACGCAATGCCCTCCAATAATTTCGAAAATATTGAAAAATTTCTATAAAAGTTGAAAAAAAAGAAAAACCTTTAAAATTAAATATTCTCGTAGTACCCTAGGTCCTCTCGGTTGAAGATAGACTTTCTTTTTTAAATTTATTTTTACTGTTACAACTGTAACTGTAAACTACGGCAGGTCTTAAACAATTAACATTGTTAGTAAAACATAAAGAAAATCTGTTAAAATACATTTTCTTCCTTTGACATAAGCCTAAAGGGTTATGTTGTAAGGTAGTCTTTATTAGTAAAATATACTTAATTTTTTTAATACAATAAGGTAAAGATTTTTGTCTTACAAATAAAATACACAAAAAAAAAACAAATACTTTTAGAGTATGAGCGTGCTCCCAATAAGGAAGTGGTAAAAAGTCCTGAGTATGATATGTACGTATCTAGAAAGAGAGAAGAGAAAAATATGCCTGATGAAAAAGTATAATTATGATAAATACCGAAATAGGGTTGAAAACGGCGGACCGGTTAAATATTTGAAGCTTGTGTAGTCCTTGTTTAATTACACATTCATATGCAAATGTGCGAAAATGTTGCAAAGATTCGCATACAATTTGCCGGTAAATGCGTTCATGCGTGCCGCGATACAGTCGCCCCAAATATTAAACCTTTTTACGAAAGTTTAACCTTTATGCAGCTAGCAATAAGAGCTAAGTTATATTAACTTAAGTCACACGGGTGGCTGTACACGCCAGTACCATAATTAGCAGTAATACGAATGTAAGGTTTTTATCAGAAATTGCCAGCTTTTAAACGATGGTAAATGCAATGGACTTTTGGATTTATTTTCAGTCGGAGTCCACAGTTTTTATTTATGGTGCGCTATTTGAATGGGACGCCGTTTTTTGAACTCCGACCCTTCCGTGATTCAACGTAATTAGTTAGAAGCGTTGCTTCTCCAGATAACTCATGCGAGTTTGTTTGTTTATTATATGTTGTGATGCCATAATTTTCCGCTTACATTTTGTTTAAACACACATTTTATTCGATGGCGCTATAAAGCCCTCGCACGCGATCCGACCCGAAGGTCCCGAAGCTGTGCTTCGAGCAATAAAATAAATCTTCCCGGCGACGGTGCTCGTTACTCGGGCCTAATTAAAAAACAAAATCAATTTTTATTAATTGGAAGTGTTAAAAACGGGCGGAAGAGGCGCTCGAGGTCCGTATCTCGGTCGTATCTCGCGTTTAATCCGACGGGGAATGTGTTATTTTTACTTCTCTTAGTGGTTTTCGAATAAATTTTATCGCTCGGGACTAATTCGGTTACAAATTTATTTGGCCGCGGGGTCGTTAGCGGAGGACCGGGTCGGCGCGGGGCTCCGGTCCCGGCCTCGTACGATACGTGGCCGCCCGGGCTCCGATAAAATGAAGACGACGCTTCACTTAGGATTAAATAATAATCCTCTTCGTTTTTTAAATAACACTTTCGGGACACGGACGACGAGCGCGACATAAAAATTTTATTGTTACGAGTATATTCGGATCGTGTTCGTACGGACATCGATGTTCGATTGTTTATATTGTTGTTCTTTAATAACTGTGTCATGGCCCTCGATTTCTGGTCCTTAGCGATAAAAAGGCGAGAATTCGCGCGCATAATGTTACAGGTTTTTTGGAAGGCCCAACGATGACCTTTCAATTTATGCTCTATTATAATAATAATGAAAATAAAAAATGACAGTTAATTAATTATTTTGAAATTATACGCTGGCTTGGTTGTTGCAAAAACCCAGTTGGAAACAACTGCTGTCCCAATCAATAAAATGACTGGGCCCAATTCATTTAAAACGACAGCTGTGAAATATATTTACTATCTGAAAACTAAAGTTATCAGCTTCTTTTTTAAAGATTAGCTTATATCCCTATT
>JANCMC010000003.1:1388401-1398519 GCA_024363005.1 Charaxes varanes
TTCAATAATGCTAATCCATCCTTTACTGAGGCTCCAAATACAGAGATGGCTGCTCAAAGTGACAAAGGTAAAGAAAGGCCACCGAGTTTTGCACCGTTTAATTCATCGAACGGGCCCACATTACTCAACCGAGAAGTCTGTGCTCAGCGTTTTGCAAGCGACTGACGGGCGTTTATTACTTATGAAAAACGTAACGGTACCTCTATTGATTATCGTTGAAGATCAATAGCCTATCCGTATCCGCCAAAGTATATATTGGAAGCTCGTATTTGATCATGTATTTGAATATAGATTAATTTTAGTATTAAAACGTCGCATTTGTTATTCACAGATGTATGACGGGCGAATGGCCTCTTGATATTGAGGAATTGGGTGTAAAGACCTCTACTGTCGTATGTATTTGAAATACATATTGTGATGAGAAAACATGACGACTGGGAGGCTTAGCTCCATGCCCCACCCACGTTCGACTATTAAAAATTTAAATACGCGTAGAGCGTATTTGGTTGACATTTTTATGTTCCGACTCAATAAAAGATTTATATTTATAATGATTCGGCGTTCTTTATATTTATTTCTTCTCCATATTTTTTTTATTATTGCCACAAATAAAATACACAAGAAATATTTTGTGTCTTTAGACACATCATTCAGACAGTCCATTAAAAACGAATTAAAATTATTTTTAAAAGTACTTTATAGTATTACTAATTATTTCAATACCTCTTCTAAATAAACTCTTTTTTCAACTTGTAATAAGAGTGGGCACAACCGGTTTGAACCAAGTACCTTATGGATTTCAATCTATCCTTCTGCTCTTTAGTTACAAATGTTCACATTTAATTTATTAATTTGGACATACAGTGTCGGCAAAGGAATTTGTCTTTCGTTTAGATTAAAAAGAAGTGGACAAATATAATAAAATTTAAGTCTATGGGTTTAAATTTGAAATTGGAACTGCGTCAGACAGTCATCGTGTGTACATACATATATACGTGTCTAACAGCTATCTTGGAGAATTCTAGTCTGGATTCGAGTTTTTTTTACGACTTCCATGATTTATATCATGATGGCGGCCAGCGTTCCGTCCACAGGTGCGAGGAGAACTAATTTGTAGGCAATTGATTTATTTGATCAGACTCCGCGTTTCTCTATAATAAATATAATTACACGAACATTGGCGGGTTTTTTAGAAAGTGGCCCACCCAACTAATCTGATCGTTTGGATTTCGAAGTTATAACATCACATTAAATTTTTATTTTTTAGGACATAATATTATACGTACATACATACTCAAGAATAAGATTTTTATCTACTATTATTACTTATCAGATTTAAGTTTTCTGTAGAAAAAATTAAAATTCTCCAATTGGCCATTTGGTCTTAATTGGTCAATAAAAGATTGGAGGCCTGTAATTTCCTTAGGAATTACATATTACAACAAGATTTCATGGTTTATTATTAAATAAAGAATTGTTATTTTATATTAAAACAAGAGATTAAATTACGACAGACACACTTCCAGACGACTGAATAAAAATTTAATCTCGAAATAGTAAAAATTAATTTACATCATAATTAGTTATTGTCGTTAACATAATGATATTAGGCACTTGTACTAAAGCAACAAAACCCTTTTAATTAGTTAAGATAAATATGATTTCTATTACTGAAGGAAAGATAGATATAGAGCTGTCTAGATTGTTTAAAAACATGATAATAGGAACCTTATGTTATAGGTTTAAGAAATATCTCAAAGAAGTTAGAAACAGAATAAAGAATCTATTGTTGTATGAAAACAGCTTTACTTTTAAGATACAATTTAAAATAATTCTATAAAAATAAAAAATATACTTTTAAAATACGTCACTGGCAGAATGCATAATAATGTGTCGTTACAGCTACAATAAACGAAATAATTTTCCTTATGACTCTAAACGGTACGTACATTCAAATTAATAATAGTAACGGGACATTTATTTGGGTTAAGAGACAACGTAAAAGGATATTGTATGGGAGTATTAAATTGACTTAATTATTTTGTGAAAAAGGCTATACATATATATCTCCTCATTGAAAAAGCGTTTAATTTAGAGAATATCATGTATTTTTGGTAATTTATAAATTAAAATAGCATTTTTCATTTTGAAATTACTATAACGGTACGGAATCTGTGATTTACTATGTTATGTGTAAGTCTCTAATATCTTTCTATGTACTATCTACTATGTTTTACGTATAATACTTTTTTTTATAAATAAACTTTTATCCACGAATTATAGAGACCTTATAATAATGTATATTATAAAATACTTTGATAATACTAATTGTATCTCCGTACAAGACTTTAAAACTACGTTTACAGACAAAAATAATATTTTATGATTTTGTAACAAATCCAGACAACCTTTCCAGACAAAAAATTATTTTACCTTCTTTTCAGACTAATTAAGCTTCCGCTAAATCCGTTTAACAGAAAATTTTTTTTCGTGTTATAAAAGTATTATTTACTTTAGGTGATATGTCAATAGTAGGCTTTAAAATTGTCTACATAGATTTGTTGGAGTTTACAGAAAATATAACCAAATATAAAGTTTAACAACTTCTTTTTTTCCATCAATGAAAAGGCATTTATTTGGGAAAATTTTGCTTACTTAAGAGAAAATTTTAGACGAGGACTGAAGAAACCAAGTGTAAAAATTTGTGACATTATATTTTTTGTGTTTAAAAATCTACTTTTAAAAGACAAACTAAAAAAACCGTACCGTGTAAAATTAATATTGTCCAAATTTACATTTCAGGATATAAATTTGATTCACTCGTTTTAGAACAACTTTTATTTACCTCTGTATTTTCCGTACATCTTCGCACTGCAATATGATTACTTTAGACACGTTTTTGAATTTAGAACACAACACACAATGATTTGTAACTTTTGAACCCGCCATCACTCGCTTTGCAGAGCTCGTTTCGCGCGCACACAAAAGGTATTCGCTTATTAGTCGCAATAATTAGCGGGTATTGTTTTTGTTGGTTGCGTCAGTGGCGGCCGCTCGTGGCATGCCATTGCACTGTGCACTTCGTCACAAAATGCTCACTAGTAGCAGTAACAGCGTCTCTTTCCCCCAACACTTTCGCACCGGCTTTTTACGGAGGGCGCAGGCGCCCCTGGCATTTTTTAAACCGCGCCCATGTTACTGTAAAATCCACCGCGCCGCGCACCTTCCGTGAAAACAGCTTTTTTCGTGCATTTTTTCGCGACGTCTCTTTCTATCGCCAACATTAGTTAATTCGCCGTCCCCCTTCGCGTAACGGTCGGTCATGAGAACCGCTCTACCGTAGTACTAGGTGCGTAATACTTTCTCCCTCTAGAGACGCCGCGACGCCGGTGACGCCGATTATTTTGCACTTCTTCAGTGTCTAAACATAACTTATGAAAAAATAAAGTTTAATTTCAACCTTATCTCTTTGACATAAAATTCAACATTAAACATTGTAAACGCACTTACGACTTAACATTACACGAAACAACGTGCAAAGTTCCGGCCATTTTTGCGATAAAAAATGGTTTGCATGCACGTAACCCCGCCTTTGTATACACATATTGCTGTCTATTTTACTCCTTTTTTATTTTTTTGTTTGCCATCTCGCTCGCTCGTGCACACATCGACAACAGCAAGCGGATGCTTCGGGATGTTCTCGCGTGCGCCATCTAGCATAGAATAGCGGAACTTAGTTCAAAGGAGGGTTCTTTTCTGAACGGTACTTTCTCGTGTGGGGCGGCAGCACTGGAAGAAAGGGGTTCCTTTTTGTATTAGTTCGTACTTTCACCGCGCGACCGCAACGCCGCGCAAGATACGAACCATTTAAAGCTAACATCTATTAAAGCCGCATGTTGCACGAAACGAATCAATTAAGGAACCTGCTCGACGGTTGACGGAAGGTTTTTATGTGTATAAACAATTTAATCAGAGAGATTTAGCTCTGCATTAGCATTTTATTTGCTCCCTTGCTGTGACTTTCCTGTCAGCGGGGAGCTCTAAGCCGAACGGATCCTTATACAGATTGATAGTATATTAAAAACAGTAATTAGACGTGTCTCTTTTGAAACACGTAACGTAATAAAATGAGGAGATTTAAGTTCACCTCTTAGTCATTGAGCTATCGAGGCTCTGAGATCTTCTTTTCTTATAGTAAACTAGTTTCAACCCACGACTTCGTTCGCGTTATTTTCTTCTTAATACATACAAACTTGCAACTCCTATTTCACCTTTTTCAAATATCATTATCTGAACATATATATCCATCCTTATGTTCTAATCTATTTTGATACCGAAATTCATCAAAATTGGTTTTGCGGTGTAGGCGTGAAAACTTAACAGATAGAGTTACACGTTTATAATACTAAAATAATATTATGGTTTTAATATTCAAATTTTATAATATTATTTTAGTATTATAAAACCGTATTTTGTTACCCGTGTTAGGGATATTTCTCTTGTAGCAATAATTACGTGCCTACCGAAAGCAATTCGTTTGTTTAAATTATTTGTAGGTATTCAATTAAATGTGCAATGTTTGCACTCACTGCCCGTGACGAGTGCCTGATGTCCCATTGGTTGAAGCGCTACTGATTTGCATATGAAATCGTTACTTTGATAGAGATCTGATTAATTTTAATTTCAAACACGATAGACTCTTTGCACTTTTTTGCGAAAATCCCCAGTTTGAATTAAAAATATTGTAATGCTAAAATTCAAAAGATTGTGTTTGAAAAATCTTTTATTTAAGACGTTCTTTTGAACACTTTTGAAACGTCAAATGTATAACAAATAATTAGAGCTAAGAAAAATGAATTTAAATTTTGAATTGATAGAAATGCCCGATAGAATTTTTTCTTCAACTCAGATAAAAAAGCTCATGCTAGATTTGGATGGATATTTTTATTAATATTTATACAATTATTTTTATTGACGTAGACAATATGTGCTTCGTAAATTTATCTCCGCAATCAAGCTTATTTAATTATTAGACATCTATGCATTCTTTTATGGAAATTTTTCGACCATAAATTACTTAAATTCCTTACAAATTATTAATATCTTTAAGTGGAAACTTTGTAGGCGTATGTAAAAACTTTAGCTTATAAATAACCTGTATTTATGGCTGATTGTTTAGCACAAAAAAAAAAATAGTATGCCCACAGATAAAAATGAATTTTCATAATGTATGCCACATCCTCCGTAATTTAAGTCTAATTTAAATCAAAGAAGAAGAAGAATGGTAAAATAAGAAGAAGGAATATGAAATAGTAAGTAACCCAACCTTCGGACAGGACAACGTCTGTCAGGTCCGCTACTCTTATGTAATAAGGGGCAAACTGGTCGCAGATCTGTCTGATCTGACTCTACGTAGATGACATGTACAGTTTGTCCTTTTTTAAGGATAAAATAAAGTAAACTTTTTTAAAATCAGCAAAGGCAAACCAGTTACCGCGTTTTACATAACTTTGTAATGGCGGTCTGAGTTAAGAGGTAATTTAATATCAAACTAATCCAATTTCATTACTAAACAAATTGTTTCAACGATTATCGATCAGTCAACGTTTCGAAATCGAGTTCCTAAATTATTATCATTGTCTTGGTATCGCCACGTTTAGTTATTAGTGTTTCGTAAACTGAGATTAAACAACAGCTGGTTAAATACAAACCCCAATAGCCCAATGGTTGCGGCGGGATAGAATTCGTAAAGTACGCCGTTCGATTTTCGATAGTGGCGACTATTGTTTTATTACCTTCAAGAGAGAAGGAAAGAAATATTTATTGGCAATTGTGAAAAACACAGCGTGCGTAAAATTATGACAGTAAACTGACCAAGGGCATTGAAGACATGCCTAGAAGGGTTCCGTATATGATACGCGACAAAGGTATTTGTTAAAAAAACTTTAAACGTTATTGTCAGTTTTCGCTCTAAATATTTTTCCTAGTGAGTTATTAGCATTCTCATCAACATGGAAAATTTGAAGTCTCTACTTCGAATAGCTTGTTAAAACCACCCTGCGGGCGGACAGACAGTCGGACGTACAGTGCGGAACTGTAATGGTTCTTTTAGGACTAGCGAACCCTAAAAAGCATACACATTTCTCAAAAGCCGGCAACTGTATCTGTTAACGAAGTTGTATACTAGTGTCGACAGTGCCTCAGATAAACCGTGTCCCCGTTTTCCCATATTACACTATACTAGTTGTTTTCCACGACTTTTTTGACTTAAAATTAACCTTTCGTGAGCCCTTGGAGCTCCTTAAAATGGCCCTATCGAAAAATACACTTTTCGCAGAAATCTATACTAACCATCGTGCCATATTTCATCTTTGTACGTCCCCCACTTTTCGAAATTTCGTGTTAGGTCATCTTTCGCTTGTATATAAATATCTAATACATAAAATTCGTCCGAAACGGCTTCACTTCACGGTCGGAAAATCGGTCATATACCATTTTTAAAATCTCTAAGTGATAAGGGTGCCCCACGCTTACGGGTCGCGAGGTTCAGCTACGAGACCTAAGAAAGTTATGACGAGACTTTATAACGAACGGAGCCGCCGTATTATCTAGTTAACTACATAGTGGGACTTCAACTAATTAACTAAAGTTGTAACAAAACAGTCAAATCTACCTCTTACAAGACCGTTCACCGCCCACTTCCAAAATAACTCCACGTTCCCTTTGTCTTAAACTGAGGTACCTACGAGGTACATGACAACGTGTTGCGAAATATTGCCTCATACTAGTGGCTGCCTGCGATTATGTTTAGCTGTCCTCACAAATAAAATTTAAGTATCCGTCGTGATTAAATTCTTTTATTTGCAAATCAAATTAAAAGATATATTTCATTAAAGAAGGTTTTTACAAGCTCTTTTGAAAAGTTATATTTTTTACGCGGATCTTATGCGAGAAAGAGGTACTGGTACCCGGACGTCACGCTCAATTCGCCTGCAGGCCAAAAGGACTGCAAGTGTGGCGCTACCTCTAATTATAAAGACAAGAGTAAAGGAAAAGGATGTAAAGGTAGATGGAGAGGAGCGAAATGATGCAGGTACTACTGTAACAGACGATGCAGGGAAAGTGACGATAGTATGTGGTGGATCTGACCAGCTATCGGACAGATATAAAGTATATTTTAATAATAAACATATATAGGACTATATGACACATGGACGTCTGTTCCTAAGGTAGACAACTTAATGCCTGTGTTATTAATAACAGACGCCTGTTATAGACGAATATTATTTGTTGTAGAAATATATAAATACATATGGAGAATACACCCAGACTCAAGGTGGGAATCGAACCCACGATCCCCGGAGCGGAAGGTCACTGTCCATTGCCCCAACGGGCCTCCCATAAATTTCATGAATCTCAAATGGAGTAAAATCAAAATCTCATTTTAAAAGCTACCACTGATTCGGAATCACGACGAACCAGCGAGAAATTCGTTTGCCACTCTTTTAAAAAATATCTTACTTTGCGTTTAACTATATCTATGCTGAAAACTTAAATGAAAATATCTTGTCTGTCTGTCTGTTTGTTAGGGGGTAATCTCGGAAGCGGCGAGACCGATTTCGAATGAATTTTCACTGGCAGATAGCAAGATGACCTTAGATCAAACTGCACTTAATTGGTGCCTCTCAGCACAAGCTACTCTTAATTGGTTAAACAGGAATATTAGACACATGTCAAGTATTCGTAGTGTTAAAAAAAAGTTGCATTAACCTAGTCATACCGGAAGGCACGTGTGACACTAAATTTTTTTGGGTGTAACACAGTGGTATCATTTGATCCGAAGCCACCGGATGTGATGATGGGATCCAGGTCACGTTTCTTCATCGGATAACATGTCCTCATTAGGAGAGCGTCTTGGAATGAGAGTCTCATTACGGGCCCACGTGGTGCACATGTTGTGTCGACACTCGCCGAGTAACAACTATACAATACAACATATTGTTGTAAGATTAATACATATTTCTACTGTTTTGTGTCCCACAGCTGGGCAAAGGCCTCCCCTTTCTTGGTCCAGTTTCTTCTTTCATGGGCTAAGATCTTCGCACTAGCTCTTCATTGGTGGACATGGACATTCAGAAAATCGCAATATTATCCCATCTTTGAATGACTAGTATCAATGTTGAACTCATTTTTTAATTGCAATCTTTTTTTTTAATTATAATAGGTTGTAAATTAAATCATTCTTATGTTCTCACCGTATAAAATACTAGCGGTTGCGGCAAACGTTGGGTACGTTCGGGCAGGACAACGTCTTACTTACTATGTACTACATTCTATTATCCTAAAACATTATTCCCCGTTCCCGTCCCGTTTCTGTTCCATGTCCTTTTCGCTTGCGCTTTGCCATCCATTTTTTATTATACAAACCTTGTCTTAACAATAACGAACACAACAAAAAATAAATTATCTAATTTGGTGCAGTCGTTAGGTAGTTATGCACGTGCATACATTTCAGCGACTTATTTTTATTTGAAACTATAAATTGAGATGCAAACTATTCTATCTTTCAAGTAAAATTAAACTGCAAACGGTGTACAAATTTGATTAAAATCCATTAAGTAGTTTAGGAGTCCATCGCGGACAAACATTGTGTCGCGTAATTTATACATAATAAGATATTAGGACCATTTTGAGATTTGTCATTTTTCTCGTTATCTCTGCCAAATGTCGTCTATGTGCGTCCCGCGGTTTTCGAGATTTCGTGTTGGGTGACCCTTTGCTTGTATATGTATAGATAGATAAACTCTTTTTCTTAAAGTCGGATGAGAAATCCATCCTAACATAGAGGTTTCAGTTGAAACGGTAGCAGTTATTGAAATAGGTATTAAAGTACAACTTGCCGAAATGGTTCATTAGCGTGGTGGTAATTGTGCATTAATTGTGATTCGACACCAGCGGGTCGGTCCGCCTGCGGGACCAATTAGCACCGCTCATTGGGGTCAAACTCATTCAGTGCGGCTCAAAATAACAGCTGCCCTATATACTTCTTATTGCTAACATCTAGTTTTGTGTAAGGAAAAACGGGACGGAACCAGAAGTTATGTGGTCACCATTGTCCATAGACCCTTTTTTACACATTCCAACATGAAATCCGATACGACACAGATATGCTAATAGAACGCGAATGCGCGATGAAATCGAACTTAGTTCGTGCGAACGTTCGATCAAACATATTGATGTCTATGAAGTGTCTTAATTGAAGTTCAATACGATCGCGCGAATTCAATTAGGACACTTCTTATGCCGGAGCCAGATATAGCTTCATTTGAATGATCATGCAGTGTGGCCGGGGAGTTTGTGTAACTTTACAAAGTTTTGCAGAACTTTGTTGACTTTAAGGCCAAAAATATTCAAACACTTTGAGCTATCTATGTCTGGCTCCGATATTAGACATCAATATGTTTGATCGAACGTTCACACAAACTAAGTTCGATCTCATCGCACATTCACGTTCTAATAGGACATTGCTATACTTTTAAGAAAGAGCATCCTCACTAGGAAAAGGCCAGCAGCGCATCTGGGAGACTTCTGGTGGTGCAGTTCTTCATGGGTGTAGATGATAATCAGTTAGAAAAGGGCAAACTTTAAAATGTGAATTTGCAAAAAAATTTAGTCCTTCAAGCAGAGTTCGACGTAAACATTTCCAAGCAATCATATATTTCGTTTTAAAATTTAAATTGAATTTTATTTGCTCTATTGCGAGTTTTAAACATAGATTTTTACATATATATAACCGCACCGCAATGTACTATTAATAGGTGTGGAAATATTAATTTAAAATGACATATTATAAACAAACTAAATCGACATTACAAAATTAGTTTTATATTTGGTGTCGAGGCACTGGCTGGATTTGAGGGTGTACGAATTACGACCGCATTCTGTGAACGGTTTTGAACTCAGAGAAGCCAATAAATTACAATTCTGATGAGCCAAGTTGGTCCAATGTTTTTTTACACCCCACTCCCAGAGCACTGACCCTGCCCTCTACTCCGGGGGGTAAAAATGAGTATATAATAAAATAAAGTATTCATAAATTTTCTCTAATTATTAAAGTT